>OMNZ01007357.1:18135-33691 GCA_900303255.1 Lesueurigobius sanzi | reverse complement strand
CCTCCTGACTGTTCGTAGGATTTGTTCTTCCAGACGAACGTTTTCCGCTAAGAACAAATTTTGTGAATCCCAAAAACCGCCCTACGAAGGCGTTACGAACAAATTTGTTCGTAAGTTACCTTTTAAAGCCACTATACCTGATTTTTAATAACAAATAATGTTAGTAATGAGGTAGCAAGTAATTTAAATTGATAGTTGTGGTCCAAACACATTCTTAACTTTCATCACACATTTCTACACAACAACTTGCGGGGTCACTTTTTAGGGTCACTGTAAGAGAAATGCAAGAAGTAGCCTTTAAAACTCATGAAATTGACAAACATGCTTTATATTTAGATGCACAGTATTATTTCCACAAATGTCTGAGGTTACAACAGACTAAAAAAGGAAGGCAAAACTAATGTCATTCCACTACTAGGAAAAATCAGGAATAGTGCCTTTAAAGGGACTCGACAGAGGTTGTCCATTTTCATACTCGTGACTGCCACCTCTGGCCGTCCGCGTAACTGCAGTCTCCATGTTAAGCTGGTGAACACGGCCCGAACACGCAACTTTTGAGTGACGGTGCAGGCTTATAGCGGCAATTGAATGGGATAGGTGTGGGCTCACAGTACAGCGCGGGACATTGCTAGAGCATGTTGGGGGTGCAAAATATATTATTTTTAAAATTTTAACTTCTGTAGTCCCTTTAACCTCTTAAGACCTGGAGTCCCCGAAAATGGGGACTTTTTTTCAGATACAGTTACTGACCTACGTGTTTTACGCAGAAAAATATTCCAAAGTTGCAAATTAGTGACAGCTGATGTGGGATTATCCATTTCTGTTGTTATTTGCTCCACCACAGGGAGGAAAAAGGCCTTTTTGCGGAAAAATGTGTGTGTTTTTTTCAGGCGGAATTTCATTCAAACCCATGGCAACCTCATTTTATTGTCAAACAACATCATTTATTTTTATTTCACTTCCATCGTCATCTCTAAACTCTACCAAATGTGTGGACACCAAGATTAGCCATGTACACCTAGGATGTAAAGACATGATTTTTGGAGAAAAAGCCTAGGGCTTAAGAGGTTAAGTTTACTCGAACAAGACCTCAAACGAGGTCACTTTGCTTCATGTGGCAAAAATTACCTGAATAATCGTTAGTGACAGTCCTAGTCCTAGTATAGCTCTCAGGTCTCTCCTGTTTTGTATATGGCTTAAAATTGGTTACTTGGAGCAGTGTTCATATTTTTAATTTAGATTTTGTCTTAGTCTTTTAACCCATTTAGGCCTAAATATATATACACAGTATACAGTATATATACAGTATGAACATAACTATGTGTCTTTTATATACCAGTGTCACTGTATAAAGCCCTTCATGTGATCGAAACTGGATGGATGGTGATTTGCAGTCAGATTTACATGAAAAAAATGACTGAAAATACAAAATGACTTGTGCTTATTACTCGGTTACTTTGAAGTGTATGTGATGAAATCCTGCATGGTTGTGGCATTTGCACAATTAGAGCAGTGGCCTAAGGGGGCGCTATATTTAGAAGCTGAGCTGTAATTGCTCATAATTCGCCCGTGTTGACAGATGGGGTGATCTATTTTTATCTGCCATATTTTTATTTACAAACACTGCAGGCGGTGTGGTTAGTTGTGTCAATGCTTACGGGGCGAGGAAATGCATTAGTTGTCAATACTGGAAGTGATTCATGCATCAAGAGGGAGTGTGTTTCTTGTGAACGGTGCCTGGTGTCACTCTGTCCCAGGACGTTGCCTTTATTTTGTGGCCTGTCACGGTTTGCCGAGGGTGACTTTGGTCTTAATGTCTCGCCT
The DNA here is from genome assembly GCA_900303255.1 of Lesueurigobius sanzi. Lineage (NCBI taxonomy): Eukaryota > Metazoa > Chordata > Actinopteri > Gobiiformes > Gobiidae > Lesueurigobius > Lesueurigobius sanzi. The sequence goes on along the minus strand of OMNZ01007357.1, from coordinate 31,867 downwards.
GTCTGTGCTCGGCTCCATCGGCCGTGTTTGAATTTAAGGATTATGCGCCGACTCACATGCTCCGTTCAGCACCTGCCTCTCCTAATCCGGCGGTGTTAAGCCCCCATGCAACCAGCTCCTATGTACGACTGGCTAATGTTGTATTCTGTGCTGCCTATTAACTGATAAGATTTCAGCGCCGTAAATGTTGCTCGATGCAATGATCCGAGGGCATTTGAGGAAATGGTAACAGATCGGACAGTTCTGGTTGGATAACTGCACCCCGTTATCAGATGCACTATGATGCTAATTGCATGCAAGCGCTGGTTAATGTGTTTACGATATGTGATATCAGTCTGGGCCTCCTAAAATGATAATCTGTTTAACTTTATGGCTTCTGCAGAATGACAATCGGTATTACATTTGGATATATTGAAATTGGTAGCACTTTATAGCACCATCGGTGTGGTAATAGGGTGGGAATAGCATGGTACCTAAACTTGTATTAACAGTAATAGTATGTATGGTAAATTACATGGAAACATGACACACATCTGATTTATTCCTTGATGAGGTTATTATTTTTCAACCTAGCCCTAACTAGGGCTGAACGATTTATCGCATTTGCAATTATATCGCGATATTACACAACGTGCAAATTTGCAAATCGCAGAGGCATGCGATCTTTAAGGAAAAAAACAAAAAAAGTAAGTCTCTAGCCCATTCCTGTCAGGAGTTATGACATTTTGAAGAAATTATTAAAATGCTCTGTCCAGCCACTAGGGGGCAGCCAAGGTTGTTTTAAAAGGAAGAAATTCCACACTGTCCAGCAGAGGGCACTGACACTGTCTTATGGCCATACCACCTTTGCTATCTCCTAAAAAAAGTATAAAAGCACATATTGCAGCTATAAGACCAGCTGAAAATATTATTTATTTTCTAAAATGCACATGAATGCAAAAAAATCACATCTTCATTAAAAAAAATAAAATTGCAGGACTCTCTGACTCCCCCAGGTCAAAGGGCAATATTTCTGTAGTCACTTTAAGTGCTTTAAAAAAATATATATTATTATATTTACATGTACTTTTTGTTTACGTTGTGCAGCCCTAAAGAGGACCTTGAAATCGTTCAGCCCTAGCCCTAACCCAGTGTAAGAAACCGTAAACTACCAGGAATCATTGTGGAAACAGGGCTGCAGTATGCATTATTCCTTGTTATTCCTAGTTACCAAGCTATTTCCCTCTTAATACCATCTTACTACTGTTAAAAGAATTTGAGATCACTACATTTTGAATATGAAAATACCTGAATTTATATAGGCCTACACTGATTCATTCTGCTTAGGCTTCTTAGGCCCCATGCACCAGCTAAACTCTCACAATTCCTGACCAGAAAAAAGGAACATAGCTGTAGATAATTCAAGCTAAGAAGCGAAATAAGCTTTTCCAATGAGATCCAAAAGATCAGTGATTAAATCGAGTCATGACCGATGTTATGTGGTGCTCACCGCAGGTTGATCTTAGACACTTTCTCTCCTCTTTCTTCCTGGATGTAGTTCACATGCAGCACCAAGTGTCTGAGGGAATGTGTGAAGGAGCAGCTGAACACTTCGGTGAATCTGTGTCTCCTGCACAACCTGAGCGTCATGGCGGACGACGGCCTGACTCTCTGCTCTGCTCAGACCATGCCCTGCCATTTCCCTGAGGTCAGCATCAAAACATTTCACTGTGTTTGCTCTAGTGTGAACCAGCTCAGGCTACAGCAGAGCAATATGTCAGCAGTGACTCTAGAAGACATCTCTGCACAAGGATACAAAGTAATAATATTTGTTCATAACAGAAGTTAAAAACAATTGAAGTACATATACCTTAACTAACCCTAACCTGAACTGCCTTGAATGGAGTCAAAACATTGCTTGCTTTCTTACTCAATATGGCTGTAATTTCAACATATGTTACATATACAGTAAACATTTTCTAAATTAAGCCTCTCTTCAAAATTAAATCTAGTTGGATACTACATTAAATGACAGTAAATACATGATAGTAAATTTCCTTAAAATAATAATGAGATCTTTCAAAACCAACACATTCATTCCACAGTTTTTCGAGGACAACAGAGATGTTTGTTTTAATTTTGTGTCTCCCTGTCCCTCTCTGCCTGTCCCTCTCTGCCTGTCCCTCTCTGCCTGTCCCTCTCTGCCTGTCCCTCTCTGCCTGTCCCTCTCTGCCTGTCCCTCTCTGCCTGTCTCTCTGCCTGTCTCTCTCTGCCTGTCCCTCTCTGCCTGTCTCTCTCTGCCTGTCTCTCTCTCCCTGTCCCTCTCTGCCTGTCCCTCTCTGCCTGTCTCTCTCTGCCTGTCCCTCTCTGCCTGTCTCTCTCTGCCTGTCTCTCTGCCTGTCTCTCTCTGCCTGTCCCTCTCTGCCTGTCTCTCTCTGCCTGTCCCTCTCTGCCTGTCTCTCTCTGCCTGTCTCTCTCTGCCTGTCCTCTCTGCCTGTCTCTCTCTGCCTGTCCCTCTCTGCCTGTCTCTCTGCCGCAGTATTTCAGCTACAGCGTGTTGCTGACCCTGCTGGCCTGCTCCGTGTTCCTGCACATCAGCAGCATTGGGAAGCTCGCTCTGATGCTCTTCATTCAGCTCACTTTCCTGCTGCTGCTGGAGTGGCCTCAGGTGGCTCTGTTTGACAACGCAGATCTGCTCGTCAGTGCCATCACCCTGTGAGTCTCCACATAGACGCAATACACAATAACAGGGATGGACCAGACTGAGCTTTTGTGTCATTTACACTGGAATGTGGAACAGATCATAAACACATTGTTTGCAATAAATGTAGGTATTTGCTTAACTATACTTTGAAGAACCAGAATGTACTTTAGTCATGATTTAAAATGAATATTTAATCTTATACTTCCTTCAGACTTTTACATCTGTGATTTAACACAGTTTAATAAATACAAAGCTCATCATATCATTCCCCTCTCCTCTCTAGGCCTAGTTTCAATGAAACAACAGAACAGTGGTAAGTAGTATTTTAATAGCAGCATTATAATACTGTTTTATTCCTGTTAATATTTCATATTATAATTGACATCATTTACCTCTTCAGCCTGGACAGTGTGAACAAAGTTCCTCTAAAAGTCATGACCCCTGTGATCCTCACTGTGTTTGTCCTTGCACTATACCTGCACGGCCAGCAGGTGGAGTCCACAGCACGCCTCGACTTCCTCTGGAAGCTGCAGGTAACTTTGTATACCTTTTATCAATGGTCCTACAGAATGGGATCATTGTGGCTTTTCATGTACAAATGGATGGTTGGTATTCAGTAATGTGACTTGTAATTATTTTCTTTAGGCGACAGAGGAGAAGGAGGAGATGGAGGAGCTACAGGCCTATAACAGACGTCTGCTCCACAACATCCTGCCCAAAGATGTGGCTGCGCACTTTTTGGCTCGAGAGCGGCGTAATGACGAGCTGTACTATCAGTCCTGTGAGTGTGTGGCCGTCATGTTCGCATCCATTAGTAACTTTTCAGAGTTCTATGTGGAGCTTGAGGCAAACAACGAGGGTGTGGAGTGTCTGCGGCTGCTCAATGAGATCATCGCTGACTTTGACGAGGTGAGTGAGCTTTGCAAGTCCTTCCTTAGTCCCCCTTTAGTCCTCCGTCAGTCCCTGTCCTACTGTAGCTTAGATTTACTTATCCTTTTGCTCCCTCTTTTCTCCTGTCACATGTGTATGGTGTGATTTCTCCAGTCTATTCTTGTCTCACTGGTTCTTGCTTATCTGCAGATAATCAGTGAGGAGCGCTTTCGTCAGTTGGAGAAGATCAAGACCATAGGTTCCACGTACATGACTGCTTCAGGCCTGAACGACTCCACCTATGACAGAGAGGGCAGGTCCCACATCCTGGCACTGGCCGACTACGCCATGAGGATGAGGGAGCAGATGAAGTACATCAACGAGCACTCTTTCAACAACTTTCAGATGAAGATTGGTGAGTCTTAGAAATAGGACAGAATGATTTAGTCAAGTCATCTGCTGTTTGTTTGTTTGTTTTTTACTGTCACCCACAAAACTTTATTTGTTTGATTAACAAAAAAAAACATTGAAGTTGGATTTGGATGTTTCAAAGGTGGGTCCTGATGCTTCACCTTATTTAGCGTGTACTTTTACCTGTGCAAACATAAAATGGAAAGTACAGGTTGAAATCATATCCTTCAAGCTCTGAATAGGCCAGTTGTCACACCATCCCATTAGGAACAGGTAGGGGTGTCAAGATTAACCGGTTTCGCAATTTCCGCGGTTGTAAAAGCTCACAGTAGAAGAATGTGAGAATTTTAGGACCCGAGGTAAATCGTTTGTCATGGGCCGTAGTGAATATGTGTCCAAACGGAGCAAACTCCACATTTAAAGGAGGAAATGGCATCCAGTGTTTAACCAAAAACACATGAAGTCAGTCATCCAAGGTGCAAAGAGTACATTTTATCCATCTTCACACGGCAATTCGATAACATCGCCAAAGGAAGAGTCCCAAAAGAACCATGTGCAGCGGTACGTTTGTTATGTCACAAAAACTACAAATAAAATATAAAAATAAAAACCAAAGTGAAACTGGAAACGCATGTAAATCAGCTATTTTTCTTTTTTTTATTGAATTTTAACATAAGCAGAATATACAATAGGTTTTTGACTAAAACAACAATTAAATAAATATATTCCTATTTCTTAGTTCCATTAATCGTAAAATTGCAATATTTTTTCTGACCATAATCGTACATCGAAGTAAATTCCTAGTCTGTGAAACCTTCATTAACAATGGCAATAAATTCTATTCTGATTCTGATTCTGACTCAAATATTTAGAATCGTGGCATCCCTAGGAGCAGGCCAGGGGGCACGTGTCCCAGGGACTGGCCTCTAAACTGTAATTCACCATTTACCATTTACGCTGTTGTGTCATATTGTGTTAAGTTACTATTTTATTTTATTTTTATTAGATTTTTTAAAATGTATTTTCTAGTTTTATGCATGCCTTAAAGTTATAGCCTTTATTTAATTATTACTATTTTATTTTTTTTACTCCATAGTTTATTATTTATCTTATTTTATATCTATATTTATGTTTCATGTTGCACGAGTCAAACCAAAGTAAATTCCTAGTCTGTGAAACCTTCATTGACAATGGCAATAAACTCTATTCTGATTCTGATTCTGATTCTAATGGCCGCCGTGACAGAGCGCTATACCCAAACAAAGTTACATATGCCTCAGGAATGATCATGTTCTTTTCATTTTTTTCACATCATTTCATTATTTCACATAGACGTTTTATTACATACTTGATAAAAATACAGGATGGTCTGCAATTTAGAAAGAGTTCACTTCAGACGGGACAGAGGCAGATATTCATGTTGTTACACACCAAAACAAGTTGTATCTAAATACATTATTAATTACACTATCATTGTTGATACATTTTTGATTGATGAAATGAAAATTAGAGCCAGTTACACTAGATAGTTTGTTGACTTCCCATGTTGTTCAGGTCTGAACATGGGGCCTGTGGTGGCCGGAGTGATCGGAGCCAGGAAACCTCAGTACGACATCTGGGGGAACACGGTGAACGTGGCCAGCCGCATGGACAGCACAGGAGTCCCAGATTATATCCAGGTGAACTATGACCTCGTCTTCTATAAAATGCCTGACTGTTGGAGATTAATACACAAGTATAATACACAAGTAGCCAGAAGTAATTGCAGACAAATTAGTAGCTGTAACATGAAAGGATAAAATACGTATGCAAGACCATGTCTGTTCCACATTGCATTCTTTATTTTGCTGATTCCCATTATATTCTTTTCTTCATATTATGTATGCAATTATGTTTGCCCCTTGTGAGCAAATCTCTATAAATTCATTTATAGAGAAGATTCTATTCATTATTACTGTAAGTGGTTCTTGGTATTTCCTATAGTGAGTCATCAAACATGAATATCCTAGTACTTTACGTAGCTTATGAATCACTTTGCTCATACTTTATTTGAGTGTGAAAAATGTTGGATTACTGGTTTACTGACTGGTTAATCTTACTGGGCTTGAGCAAGGATTTGACCCAAATATGTTCCCCTCCAGAGAGGAAAAAATCAGAGCAATACTGCTGCCTGTTGCATATTATGTAGAACTGCATAGAGAGAAATATAAGGGATTTACAGTAGATACTAATATATAATTTACAGGAACTTTCAGACTATTCAGACTATTACTGATTCAAATGGGTCTTAGAGTAATACATAATAGTAAACATTGCTTGGTTGCTTCGTTTGTATAGTACAGGATATGGGTTCATCAAATTGGGCATACAACTTTTGTATCTGTAGAGCACAATTAGCACAGTCCAAAATGTTTTACAGGAGAATTAGTATGTAGTTTATACAATGAAATTCATGGTAAATAAAATTAAAAGTATAGACTTCAGATAAATACATACAGGTGCTCGTCAAAAAATTAGAATATCATGAAAAAAGCAGTCTTCCCCATGATTGTGTAGCTACAGACCTAGACTGAGAGACCATTTTAAAGGCCTTTGAGGTGTTTTTAGTTAATTATCTGATCAGAGTGTGGCACCAGGCGTCTTCAAAATTCAACCTTTTCACAATATTCAAATTTTCTGAGATACTGATTTGAGGTTTTCATTAGTTTTCAGTTATAAACATCAAAATTAAAAACAATAAACACTTGAAATATATCAGTCTGTGTGGAATGAATGTATACATTATAAAAGTTTCACTTTTTGAATGGAATTACAGAAATAAATCAACTTTTTTTGACGAGCACCTGTACAATTCACAGCTAAACAGAACGGTTTTCAGCTCGACTTGAACATTGTCAGATTAGAAACCCGTCTCAGACTGGTTCAGATTTGAGCTGCATGAAACTGAAATGCAGCCTCCCTGTGTTTAGTCTTTACTCTGGGATCCGGCAGGAGACCACTCCCTGCGGTTCTCAGAGTCTGAGACGGTTCATATGGCACAATTAGGCCCAGACCGATATCGTATCGCGACACTCCAAGTGAAAAGGGAAAAAATGTAATTGAGTGATGTCAATTTGAAACTTTTCCTGTATATTAACGGCATAAATATTTCATTTTGTGTTTTCATATAAAAAACAAGGTATTTTATGTGTAAAAATGGCCAAAATTGCCTATATTTCCAGTGACAAAATCTAAATAATGGGTAATGCCAGATTTAAATGCATGGTTTTATTTTGTTGATATATTAGTTACAAACATTTCTTCAAAGGGGATGTTGGATATTTAGTTTAGTTTTTGAATAAACTAGTTATTAAATGAATAAATCTGTAAAAATTCAAGTTTTTCCTTGTTTTTTGCGGTTCAAAACTCAATAAATCAGGCTAGGAATTAGATATTGAAAAATCCCTTTAGAAACTTTGGAGTCTGTAGGAGCTACTAAAGACCTACTAACGGGGTCAATTGAAGTTACAAGTTACATACAGTTATATGGGGAAACATTGAATCAGTGCAATAATTACACTCCTTATTGTGAAGAATAAGTCATTTGTTTCCGGGTGAAATGATATATTTTAAGAGAGCAAAAAAAAAAAATCGTTTGCTTTCTGTGTCTCCCCTTAAGTAAGACTATAGCCAAGGCCCGTGCGTCCGAGTGAACGCCACGGAGCGCTTCCCCGCCGCCGAGTGCTGCGTGACTAAGTTTCCAATGTCCCCTTCCTTTGTCTCAGGTGACGACAGACTTGTACCACGTGCTTTCCAGCCACGGATACAAGCTGGACTGCCGCGGCCTGGTCAAAGTCAAGGGGAAGGGCGAGATGACCACATACTTCCTCACCAGCGGCCCCCAAGGCAGTTAACACTACAGGAGACGGCACCGCAGACAGTCCCCTCCGCTGCACCGACAGAGGACACGGACTCCCAAAAGAAAAGAGAGTGGTCCATTTCGGTCCATTGAACACTTAACGGATGGGCCGCGGATATAGCGGGAGACGCAAGATGGCCGACCCAGATGACCCCAACGTCTGGCAGAAGAAGAAGGAGAGGAGGAGGAGGTGGAGGAGGAGGAAGAAGCAGGAAGTGGAGTTATGCGTAAAGACTTTTTTTCCCCTGCTTGAAAAAGAGATCACAAAAGCCCAGTTGCCTTAGGACGGAAGTGGCTATGCTTTTATGAGCAATAGTACAAGATTTCATTGAGTCGTTATTTATTTTCATGGTTGTATTTTTGTTTTGTGTGAATATACTGTACACTACTTTAAAGAAAATATGCAAACGGACACACATGAAGGATGACTATGACCAAAGAACAAACATTTGATATGAAGTACAATAATGCTACGTAATTTATTCCTCTTTTCACTGCATAAGGCCACGGAAAAAACACGTCTCAGCTGTGCACAGAGACATGAAAGAGCACTCAAAAATCACAATAATACTTGTGCTAAATAATCTAACTTTTGTTTTCCTATCAGGGGCTGGTCGTTTCTTCTTGGCCTCTGTTCCGGCGCACACAGCTAACACGTTGGCATAATGAAATGTATGTTTGATGACTGTAATGTTACTTTTTGGTTTCTTAACCAAAAAAAAACCTGGAACTTGAAGTAAAGAAAAGTAGTTATATCACGGTACAATGGAGAGCTAATGAAGATGTCTGGAGGAATGAGTGCTATATATGGATGCAAGCACATGTATCTGATAGGGGCATACTGTACTTTGTTCACTGTGAGGTTTTTACTGTACGAAAAACACTTTTTGCCAAACCGGTTGCTACAAGGCATGTTTTGTATTATTTCTCAAAATTATGACTGATTTATTAAGACAGTTTGAGAATAATTATTACACCTGTTGCAACTTTTACTGGACTGTGATTTCATTCCAACAAATGAAGAAGCCTGTTTTGTTTTGTTTGTTTTTTTTGGGACAGTATCTCGGTGGCTTCAGTATTGACTGTATGACGAAAACTATATAGTTCTTTTTCACAAGTATTGCCTTTCAGAATATGCAGTTCAAGTCCATGTGTTATTTTATGGACCAAAAATAACCACTTACAACTACAGTATTTGACAAAAGCTAGTGACATTGGGCACTTGGAGACGCGGTTCTCCCCCTCAAATCTAAACAATCACTATTTGAATGTACTTGTCCACTATGAAGCTACTACTGAGGAGAACCACTTGTAAAATTGCCTTTGGTACTGATAGAGGAGCAAAATTATTTATGTTGAAGTGATTTTATGATATAGGAGCTTTTTATTTTCTGTTGTTTTCTACCTGAGCCTAAACTGTTGCCTTATTGGCTAAAGAAGTCCAATTTCTTGTGTTTGTCCCTCTGTGTCCTGGATTTATCAGGTGAATAAACCACTGTTGCATTTTCTTTTAAATCAACAGTCTAAGGAACAGTGCCGTGATTGGTTTGAGTTATTTTGCTGTCAACAATGTGGCTGTTTTCTGGATATTAACCATAGTCATTTAAAGGTTACCTTTTTTTTTGAGTGAGTACCGTATTTTCTGGACCATAAGTCGCACCATCCAGAAAAAAACATAAGTTGCACTGGACTATAAGTCGCATTTTTGGGGGGAGGAATTTATTTTACAACATCCGAGACCAAGAACAGACATTCATCTTGAAAGGCAATTTATATTAATAACAATCGAGAACAACAGGCTGAATAGGTGTACGGTGCTAACATAACGCACTGATGGTTATTCAGCTACAGAAGCATAAACAAACTGATTAGGTGTCTAGTATGTTAACATAACGCATTCATTAATATATAAGTCGCACCTGAGCACAAGTCGCAGGACCAGGCAAACTATGAGGAAAAAGTGCCACTTATAGTCCGGAAAATACGGTAAATGAAATTGATAGTTTGTGGTCCGAGCACATTCCTAACATTCCTAACGCTCTTCTAAAACGCCATTTCTTTCATAGAGATGGGTTTGGGGCCATACCGCTTTTGCTCTGCCTGATCCCGGCAGACCTCGCCAGCTAAACCTGGTAGGGCCCGGTCAGTGCTTGGATAGGAGGCCGCCGGGGGAAAGGCCAGGAAGCCCGTGTGAATGTAGTGAGTGAGTTGGTGGGGATGAATGCCATGTAAAGTGTCTGAGTGTCCAGAAAAGCGCTTTATGAACCAAGGCATTATACCTGGAAGCACATTTGACCACTTTTTTGTGGGTCACTGTCACAGAAATGCAAGAAAAGTCACCTGCAAACTGTCAAAAATCCTTCATATTTAGATTCACAGTATTATTTCCACAAATGTCTGAGTTTACAATTTACTAAAGGAGGAAAAAACAAATTTCATTCCACTACTATGAAGAAAAAATCTGGTATAGTGCCTACTGAGTATTTAGAAGAAGGTCCTATATCACTGGTTCTCAAAACTGTGGTATGTGGGATTCTTCAGTACTCTGGTTCATCTGCCATTTTAGTTAGAGATAATTTCATGTATGCTTTAGAAAGGCCCAGAAATTAGGTATTTTTAGTCATAATTTAGTCCAATTCATGTCCATTTCAGACCCTTTTTAGAACAGGTTTAGTCTTGACTCGATCTCCCAATTCTGGTGGTACTTGGAAATATCTTACCAGTGAGAGGTGTGAGAACCACTGTCCTGCATCATGCTTTGTTTTGGAACTTTAAAATTGTTTTTGGAAAGTGCTTGATATGATAAACAAGCTAAGGTCGGCCTCCGTGTCCGTGCATAACGCCTGGATGACTGGAGTGAAGCACGTTGAATAAAGCTTAAACAATGGAACAATGAACGCCTATAGCTAGAAATCATCTGAAGCGGAGGCTCAGGCGAGACGCTACAGATGTACAGGGAAGAGATGGAAATGTAGAGATATCAATTTGAAACTTTAATATACTTTTATAAACATGGGGGAACACGCGGACAAACTGGACATTAGTGCACATTTGACCTTTTCGTGACCCAAAAGTGAGCGTGGGTGAAAAAAAATCTAATTTCTCTGTGTTTTTTGGGGGTTCAGGACAGGAATTAGATCCCACTGAAAAACTTTTTTCCTTGCTCTCGTAGGCAAAGATTCTTCAGTCTTCATCTGTACTCTGTAGATGGAGACTGTGGAATCTTTGCCTACGATGGGCAACTCCTGTACGACTGAGAGCTAACACAGACTTCTCCTTACTGTGGAGATTCGTCGGTGTGTTTGTTTCCAGGTGGAAGTTTATTTGTTTAGAGCGAAAACTGGCCCAAAACCTGAACATTGAAGCAGAAAAATACAAGAGTTTTGGCTGCAGTGTCTCCCTTTAAATACTGAAATGATCAAATTAGTTTAGTGAAGTTGTCTGGACTTTAAAAGCTCACCCAAACATGCATGAGTGAAACAAAGCACGCCCACATATTTGTTTTTTTTTCTGATAAGGGAACAGTTTGAGGTTAAGCTTTGATATTGTATGTTATGAGAAAGTATGTTAATCTTGTCAAAGTCAAAAGATTGGAAATAGGACTGATTCTTTCTTTTCCTCACAACCCATGGGAGAACTAAGCTGAAGAAAATCAATTAGTTGTTAAAAGGCAGTCATTTCACCACACCACACTGCTGGAACATCTTAATGAGTTAAAAAGTATATTTAACCTTCATTTGGGTAATTTTGTCTTCCCATGTAAAAGAAAGCTCCCAATGGAATGAGATTTTTTTGCTCTTTTTTCCAAGTAAAATGACATCCCCCCCAGATTTTTCTCTTATTTTTGGTGTTTTTTCTCATTATAAGTTCAAAAAGACGTATTCCTTTGGCACATCATTTTACTTACCTGCTCAAATCAAGATCAATTAATTATCTTTTGCTCGTTTTTTTGCTTTGTTTTTGCAGCGCATGTCAGCAACTATGTGTAGGCGTAGTTGTATTGTTACCAAGCCGAAGCATGAAGATGCATACCACAAAGCCGGTATGGTGACTTACTCCTCTATTCTGGCCTAAACTGGATGTGTGCTGGCATCACCTTTTGTTTTGCATACCTCTACCAACCGAATACAGCACTCTCAACGTCACACAGCTTTGGAGTTAGACAGAAAACCATGGCAGCGAGAATAATTTTCACTAGGTATAGATTTACCTGTCAATCAGCACAATACAATCAAGATTTCTGACCGTGACAGTAACCCGACACAGGCCTACTTCTCCCCTCAATAAACCAGGCTACAGTTACAGGAGGGTGACATGAGAGAGAGTACTTAATTTCTGGAAAATAAATAATGTATTTGCGAAGAGGTAATGCCATGTTGTTCACTCGCAGCCCACTATACCGGTCATTAATTAAACAACACCGATCCTGCTAATCCCTGGTGAAAAGGCAATGATGCTACACCCCCCGGGGCGCCTGTACGGTGACATGTACGTCTCTCGGCTTACACATGTAGTTGTAATGTTTATTATTTTGCACCAATAGAGAACAATGAAGTACTTGAGCGCTGAGGATGTGCAACGCGGTGTTTGTCCTGCAGGAACGCTTGTTGATTCATGAGCGGATACATGCCACTTCAGCAGCAGGTACAGCAGCACCCCCACAATCTGGAAAAAGGTTCACAAGTTGTTCATTAAAGCCATGAATAAAGATTAAAAAGGTCACACAGGCCTCTTTGGTGATAAAGCGCTCAGAGGTCACAGTAATGGATAAACAAAGGTGAGTAGAGTATCCATACAATGTAAAAACTTATACTGTATATATTTCTCAAGCAGAAGAAAGTGATTCAAATCAATAGGCTGCGTGAAATGAAAGATTAGACATAAATTGTGCAAATTCTGGTATTTCCAATTGGTATTTAAATTATTAGAAAAAAGAAAATGATCCGAGGCACTCTGAGGTTGCAAATAAGAGTTCTTTATTCGAAAAACTTGTTCTAATATAGACTCCTGGCTCTAGATCCTGAAGAGCACCTGACACGGGCACCTCTATACCCACTGAAGCACTCACCTATGGATTATTATTTTAGTTATCGGTTATTTACATGGAGTAATCGGATAAGTATTTTACTTGTATTGAAAAACTAAATGTCATGTCTTTAGAGCAGATTTTGAGGAGAACCACATTTCTGAGTTAAATAACACAATTTATTCTTAATTTCTCATTAGTTTGTCCCTAAAGACGCAACATTTCAAACAGACACTTAGTTAGTGTCCTCAGAACAAAAATAGTTAGTTACTTAGTTAAGTACAAAGTAAAAAGAAAGAATGAATGAATGAAAAGACCAAACAAGTACAATTCCTTCCAAATGTTATTACCTCAAGCAGGCTACTTAACTGCAGTACCTCTGACAGCCTAAAATATTGGGTAAAGTATGGTCTTAAATACAGTTGTGCAGTTTAAGTTTCTTTTGTACATTTTAGACTGTGAATGATAACACATAAAGCCTTTCCCCCAGAGGTTAGAGGTTGTGCAAAGCCATTTATTGTCAAAGAACTGAGACAAAGAACTGACATTGTCCCAGGGTATGTGTACTTTCATTTTCATTTCATTCTTTATTTGTTTCAATCATGTTCTTTTCTCTTTTTTTTTATCACATGGTTTTGTTATTTCACATATAAGTCCAATCACATAATTGAAAAGGGCCACAAAGAAGATAGTGGGTGCCCCTTTTATTATTATTATTATTATTATTATTATTATTATTATTATTATTATTATTATTATTATTTATTTGAGCATCTGAGCTTGACAAAGTTGTACATAAAGGCACAGATCAGCATGGAAAGCAAACCAAAGAATACATACATAA
>OMNZ01007357.1:3961-17792 GCA_900303255.1 Lesueurigobius sanzi | reverse complement strand
ACATGGTTTTGTTATTTCACATATAAGTCCAATCACATAATTGAAAAGAGCCACAAAGAAGATAGTGGGTGCCCCTTTTATTGTTATTATTATTTATTTGAGCATCTGAGCTTGACAAAGTTGTACATAAAGGCACAGATCAGCATGGAAAGCAAACCAAAGAATACATACATACATAAATAAATAAATATATGAAGAGTTCATTTGCAAAAGCAGATATCTCCGATTTGAAGTTTTTGCTCAAATGTTTTAGATTTTTTATCACCATACTCTACAGGTGGCACAAGTAAAAGTAACAAGAACAAGTGGTTTCATATTTTTGATGATGTGGTCATTAAAAACACAGCTCCACAAAGAGAAAACTACAAACATAAATAGATTTTTGTCAGTGGCACTTATCTGCTTTTGCAAACAAACTCTTCATACACAGAACAGGTATGATGCCCAAAAGGAGTAGGAAGAAGCAAAACCCTACCCCCTTTTATATTCTTTCTCCAAAACACAAACACAAAAGATACATTAACAACACAGGACGTTAGCACAACTGTATAAAACTTGTATCTGGCCGCAGACCATGTTTTAAAGGCGACATTGTAGCCCAAATGAATGTTACTCATCTGCACGTGTCACGTCCCAGAGCGATGCCCTCACGTGACCAGCAGGGGGCTCACTGTAGCTAATCATTCCCACAAATGGCACCTGTTCAGTGTAAAAGGGAAGAGGCGAGGAGGACAGACCCGCTTCATCCTGCTCCATTCATCAGAAAATATCCCTTTGGTTTTCAACTTTTCCTCAAAGTCGTGTTGGCGGAGGGCATCCCGCGGCCAGTGTCGAGCTACGGAAGAACTGAAAGAGTGCGGAAGACCGTACGCGGCAGGTGAAAGAAACCTACGGTAAGTGAGAAGCTGGCGAAGACGCGCAACAAGTGTCTCCAACACGGCAGCGGGGCGGCGGGGTCATCGTGGCCAGACTTCTTTTACGAGGAATAAGCACTAAATGGAAATGATTTCTTTTTCTTTTTTAAAGATTTAGGCCTACGCTGGAAGTCATCCTTCCTCTTTCGCTTTGTTTTGTTGAAGGACGTGTGATCTTTTATTTATTTTTAATAAGAGTTCAATGATGTGTTCCTGTGTTCTAATAAAGCCTTTCAAAGTCACGTTAAAGGTTCTCTTAAAGGCTCTGCTGTAGGTTAGTGTTTCTCAAACTGTGGCACGTGTGTCGCTTGTGGTACTTCAGGTGGTATTCAGGGTCATATGACATTTTACACTTATTAATTTGTATTTAATTTATGCTTTAGTTGTGCATTTGAGTGTTATTCTGGTTTAAGACCTGGTTTATACCCCGTTTAAAGATAAAGACTTTGTTTAGTCTTGATTTGATCCAGATCTAGGCCTGGTAATACTTGGAATCCTCAATCTTTTATGAGATGGTTCTTGGTATGACAACCTTGAAAACCACTGCTATAGGTAAAACACACATCCGGGAGTTTTGGCTTTGTACAGCCATAAGTTTGTTTTGTGGCAACAGAGTGGACAGACCGGTTGTCCCTCAAGAGTGTCCTCCACTTTAATCAGTAATGAAGTATCCTGGGGTTGGATAAATTAATCATGGCCAAGCAAAAGTGAGTCTTACCAAACTGTGATCACTAGAGGACTGTCTGATGTCCTCGCTTTGTATTGATATCCTGTTTCACATTTCAGGAAACTGCCTCTTCATCGTGCCAAGCTTGAATGGAGTGTACTGGGCATGCTTTGCCACACCTCCTGGGCAGATGATACGGGCTGTAGCCTTTGCAACATATGTAAAAAAAAAAAAAGAAAAGGCCTTTGGAGAGGTGTGCATCACTCATTAACTAGTGTTGCCATCTGCTGCCACGTGGGGTCCTGGAGGAGTGTGGCTGCATGGGGCAGGTGAAGTCAGGTGTTTACAAAGAGGTGTGGTGTTTGTGCTCTCTCTCTCTCGCTCTCTCTCTCTCTCTCACATGACTCTCTAGCTCACTCCACCTGCCTTCTGGGAAGTAATTCCCCATGCAGAAAGAGAAGGGAGTGAGCGAGGAGTGCCGTGGGCTGGATTACTCGCTGCTATGACACTTAGTGAAAGACACACAGTATAACCTGTTTAATGCATTTTTCTAACGCTTGAATTTTTTTTTTTTTTTCCGTTTGTAGGAACAACTTGGACATCAAATAAGAAGATATGCCAGTCACAGGAAGGCCATAGAATAGTGTGTTATTCTTTACACCTTGGACTTGAGGTGTGGGAGAGGGATAACCTCTCACACTGAAACATGCGTCTCTTTCTGCGGCGCCGTATGTCCCCCTTAAAACTAGTTGTGCTTGCGGGGACACTCTTCTTGGTAGTTTTAGTAGTTCTTCAAAAGGATGTTGCCTCTTCACCTGCGCGGGACCCTTGGTTTCAGGACCTGGTGGAAAAAAGAGACAAAGTGATTGTTATGGTACGAGAGGCTGTGAACAATATTGGGTTCCAAATAGGAGCTCCTCAGCCTCCCCCGCCCCACGAGCAGCCCACTGACAACGCCAACTGTCCCACTGGCTTCTACACACGGGCCGAGCTCAGGCCACACGTGGAGAGGCCACGGCAGGACCCCTATTCCCCGGGAGCTGATGGGAAAGCGTTTCAGAAAGACGACATGACCCCTGAAGAGGAGAAGGAGAAGGAGGAAGGCATGACAAGAAACTGTTTTAACCAGTTCGCCAGTGACCGGATCTCACTGAGCCGAGGCCTTGGAGACGACACTCGACCCCCAGAGTAAGTCCTACATGTTACTGTCGCGTATCAGTGTTTTCCAACAGCACTGCCCATGTGGCCACAGGTGGACCGATAATGCCTCAAGAGTTTGCGGAGAGGCTGGTCAATTATTTACTTGAAATTTAATACTTTCTGCTTCACTGCTAACACACAATATAAATAACTCCTTTTTAATGTAGTAAATATCAGTATAGAGCAATATAAATATGGACACTGTACTAGGGCTGCTCGATTTTGGAAAAAATGAGAATCACGATTTTTTTGGTTCAAGATTGAAATCACGATTCTTCCAACGATTCTGAGTTTGAAAATAAAATGCATTTATTCAGCATTTCGGCAAAAAAAAAAAAAAAACTGTAGAAATGTGTCTAATTACCTGAGTTCAGAAGCAAAAACATGAGTTTCTCTGCTCCGCCCCTGCATCAAATGCCAAAAGAATTGTGCAAAAAAAAAAAAAAAGCCAAAAGAATCGTTCCAACTCGATTTTTTTAATTTGGAGATCGTTTGGCTCAAGAATCGAAATCGTGATCAAAATTCAATTAATTGCACAGTCCTACACTGTACCTCGTTATATGCCCAAACTAGGTTTAAGTGCTTCTATTCTAATCTGGGCTACCCTCTCTGCCAATGCTAGCCTTTACTAAAGTAATCTAAAAACAGTTTGAAACCATGAAAAACTTCCAACCTGACAACACGCGTCTAGCTTCACTTAAAAAGAGGGATCCTTTTTCCACAGTGTTGTTTGACTTTCACATGTGAAGACCGAATGATTCGTAATAATAGACCTGTGAAATGTATAAGTTTATCATTGATGAAACATTGCATAGTTTTATTAAATATATCATTATAAAGTAAATCCTCCACAGTCACTTGTTCATCCGTGTTGCCGTGTCTGAAAACCCACTGAACAAAGACTTGCTGGTTGTTGTTGTTGTTGTTGTTATTGTATTTTGTGGTCCAATTTCCTTCAGGTGCGTTGAAAGGAAGTTTCGCCGCTGCCCTCCGCTGCCCACCACCAGTGTCATTATCGTCTTCCACAACGAGGCCTGGTCCACTCTCCTCAGGACGGTCTTCAGTGTGCTCCACACGTCCCCCGCGCAATTCCTCAAAGAAATCATAATGGTGGATGACGCCAGTACAGCAGGTACGGACTAACCTGACAAAAGCCACGTCGATATTACTGTGCAAATTTCATCAGCCCCGCCATATCAAACGGAGACACGTCGGTTTGAATTGTTTGGGGAAAGGACAGACTTTGAGGGAATATTTAGTACTGATTGGTTCTAGCGCGCCCATAGCCTTAGACGTAGCTAAATGACCAAGCACTAAAGCAAATAATTAGTTCTTAAAAAGCTATCTCATGTTTGTGAGTCTGCAGCAGCACCTCAGGTTTTTTTCCATCATCGACATGTTAATTAGTATCAATAAAAGTGCTTGCTGTCGACGATAAAAGCCCACATACAGTGTTTATGCCAATCCTGCCACGGGAATGGTCAGAAAATCCAGGTTAGCCGAGCGTAGGGGATTGGCTTCAATGTATTTTGGTGAATGTGTGTGAATCACAAATGTCGTGGGAATTCATCTTGCAGCACAAGGTTAAGTAAGGACGACGAATACTTTTCAAAAGCGTATATACAGCATCACTTTTGAGAAACCTGATCGGGTTGTATACAATGGAAAACAAACTGTCAAAGAAAACCCTTGATGTGGTATCGGTTAAGTACATTATTTGTCATTAAAGATACAATGGTTGAAAAAATTGCTAGATCAGATTAAGTGTTATTCCTCTGCACAATACACCAGGAAGAACATTCAAACTACACACAGAAAGGCTTTAGACATTAGGAATCATCAAAAAACCAGGAGGACCCTTTTCTTGTGAGGCCAGTCATTTTCTCACAAAACAAAAATGTCCTTCAACCCCTCAATCTCAATATCGCCATTGCACCATCATAACTGAGGCTAG
The DNA here is from genome assembly GCA_900303255.1 of Lesueurigobius sanzi. Classification (NCBI taxonomy): domain Eukaryota; kingdom Metazoa; phylum Chordata; class Actinopteri; order Gobiiformes; family Gobiidae; genus Lesueurigobius; species Lesueurigobius sanzi. The sequence goes on along the minus strand of OMNZ01007357.1, from coordinate 13,057 downwards.
AAAATGCATGAATAAGTTCTAAGTTCTTGTACTTCTGTGTCTCCTAATGTAAGAAGTAAAAATATCTATTTTTGTCATGCCTTGGACGTCGACCATCAGCGCCTCCAAAGGAAATCACACACTTGATTTGAACTTGTTCTCTTTGAACTGTGGTATCAGTGAACACATCTCTCGATTCAGAACGCCTGCCGTGACTTTTTACCAGAAAGCGCAGACAATGGTGATATTTTTAAAAGGCACGAAAAGCAAATACCAGGAAGTGTTTGGGTTATTTCTGACGGCTGAGGCTTTGTCACTTAGAGCAGGGGACAAGTCACAAAACAAGACGTGATGAATGTGCGCGTAGTGTGGAAATTCGAGGTTATTGTCGAGGTGATTTTAACAGGCCCTGTGTAGATTATGAGGCAAAATAATTGTTGAAAGATCCTTCAATTTTAGCTTAGCTCTTATCCTTGGCCCTGCCTCGCAACTATAATCAAAGCAGAGTGGCATTGGAGAGCAGACGGCACTGATAGTGACGTATCTGTGCAGGTCATTTTGATTTGCAAATACACCACATTAACCAAGGCTAAATAACTTTCTGGATATACTTTTGATTCAATACTTGATGTACTGTACTTGTATTTCTACATATGTGTATTAGCTACTTTAGCAATACAAGTCTGCAGTGTCCTTTCGTTTTATGGTAGTGTTTTTATGAATGGTATCGTGGGAATCTCCAGGTGCAGAATAAATGATTTTAGTGTTTTAGCATGTCGTTGAATGCTAGTATTGGCATTCCAAGAAGTTAAATATTTCTGTTTTTCAGTTGATTTCAGTTCACATCATAAAATGTATATTACAAACTCTATCAAAGTCTCATTTATGGTCTCCATCTTTCATTTTCATTTCTCAAAGCTCTTCTGATTTTCATTTTTTGGAATTGTAATTATTTTTCTGATCAGAAACGGGGACATCGTTGTGTTTCTTTGGCTGAAGTATTTCTCACATTGAGTTCACTACTGTACCCACAGTTCCTCTTTTGCTTCTGCTTTCCTCGGCCAACGTATTTGCTTAGAAAACAATTTATGTTGAAATCTATGCACTATGCAAAGTCTCGGGTCCGGCTGATGGCCCTCTCAGCCCTGGTCTCTCTGCGGTTCAACTTCTCATGGTGATTTAATGATTAGAGATTTTGTTTTGTTAGTTTGACGAGGCAGAACACACTTTATGACTGTTGACCTATCCGTTACAAGCCATCGCCGAAACACGCCCCAGTTACTGTTGGCTGTGCTCACAGGTGGGTTTCCCAGTAACCAGCGTCAGCACAGCAAATACATGTGGCCCAAACCTCAGTGTAATAATACAGCATTGGGTCGTTACTTCTTCACCCACGGTTTTAGGTTAAAAGGACATTAAAAAACGATTTTGCAACAGATTTGTGGATCCAACTTCAACATTTGTTGGGCTAATTAATGTTCAACACAGAGGTTACATTAACTGAAAATTCTCTGTCAATGACTTAATATTTTGAGTTTTGACAGAACATTTTGAAGGCTGTCTTTCATTTTGAAGGATTGAAAATCAAGCCATCGTCATCTTTTGAAAGTTTTATACATTGTTTAACACACAAAATATATTGCTCACAAATTATATTTAGATTTGCATCCATTTATCCTGTAATCTGTGTTTTCTTACATGTATCATACTAGATATATAATGAGAAGTTAATTAATGAAGGATAAAAATAGCTTATATTTTTACAACCCTGTCTGTCAAAATGACTGAGAAATGATCCGTAGCGAAGCCACTGGTTCAACATGTCCTTAGTCCCATAGCATCATTTCTCTGGTCATATTTTAGGTTTAATGGGAAATAGAAAAATCCAAACCTTCAGAGTCGGGACAGCAGTTTTGTTGCTGTTGTTCTTTTAACACGTCTGATTGAGTTATGCTGAGGCTAATGATACAGGTCTTATGTTTAGTAGCTCCAGCCCTTCATTTGAAATTATGATTTGATGTGCACTGTCCTAATTGAATAAAATATAACATAAAATTCCACAATCAAGGATCTCCTTCTAACAGCTCTTCAGCCAAGTAGCTACCTAAATTATTTCCACATTAGAAAAAAGCCAATTCTGATTTATCTATTTCTTTGTTATTGTTGTTTATGCGCTTTTTTTGTACACACTTTTTGTAAATATTGAGAAGTATTGAGAGGAAACTAAAATGGTGTTCTTTAACTGTTGAAATATCATCTTGACTGTGATCTGTCCAAGGTGTACTCCACCGACAGTATCTTCAAAGCACAGATGGCTCTCTGCTGTTTTTATTAGATAAAAGCGGTTTATGAGAGAGAATAGGTCTGATTCTCCTGTAGTCAATGCGTCCCATTAATCGTTACATTTCCCCCTTAGACCACCTGAAAGAGCAGCTGGAGGTGTTTGTGGCTCAGCTGCAGCATGTGCGTGTGGTACGACAGCTGGAGAGAAAAGGCCTGATCACGGCGCGACTCCTGGGGGCCAGTATCGCTCAGGGGGAAGTCCTTACCTTCCTGGACGCTCACTGTAAGAAGACACACTCTTGATGCATGAATGAGCTCCTAACCACTTCCTCCTATTCACAGGGTTGAGCATGTGTTTTATCTGTGGCTGCCAATGCTTGTAGCTCACAACGTAAAGTCATTTGCAAAGAAAGAGAATGTAGTTTCAACTTTGAGCTTATTTTGAGCCCTTTTTGTTGAGTTAAATGTACAAAACTTGTGGTTATAGAACCTGTCCCTTGCTTGTTTTTTAAAAAGAAAAATGATCTTGCTTAAGGTGAGTGTTTCCACGGCTGGTTGGAGCCACTGTTGCAGCGGATTGTGGAGGAGCCCACAGCTGTGGTCAGTCCAGAGATCAGCTCCATAGACATGAACACCTTTCAGTTTCACAAACCAGTGGCCACTAACCGCGCTTACAACCGCGGAAACTTTGACTGGAGTCTGACGTTTGGCTGGGAGCCAATCCCAGAGGATGCAAAGAAGCTACGGAAAGATGAGACCTATCCAGTAAAGTAAGGAGCAATGATTGTACATTTTACTAATATTTATTTAAATTTTTCATGTAGTCCTAATCTATCTTTATTTGTTTTGTTTAGAACACCAACTTTTGCTGGAGGCCTCTTTTCAATATCAAAGAAGTATTTTGAGCACATTGGGACTTATGATGACAAGATGGAGATTTGGGGTGGAGAGAATGTGGAAATGTCATTCAGAGTGAGTAAATATAACCTCACATTTAGCTTTAGCTTGGCTTTTATTATTGGTATTTGACTAACTTCAGTTCGATATTGAGATTGAAACAACACCAAATGTACACTGCCCGGCCAAAAAAAAGTCACCTTCTGGATTTAACTAAGCAAATAGACCTGGGGTCGCTGCCGTTGGTCAGTTCTAGGTTCAGCAACACTATGAGCCCAAAGAGATCAACTGATTACATGAACATCCTGTACTCCAGGATGTTCATGTAATCAGTTGATCTCACAGTGTAGAACCAAGTTACTCCATCAGTGTATTCCTTCTACCCTGATGGTACAGGCATACTCTAAGATGACAATGCCATATTGGGCTAACATTGAGAAAGCGTGGTGCAGGAGCATCACTACTTGGCTATACCCACAGAGTCCAGATCTCAACTCCACTGAGAATCGTTGGGATGTGCTGGACATTACTTTGTGCAGTAGTCACACTCTCCCATCATCTCCCATACAAGAGCTTGGTGAATAATTAATGCAACTCTGGATGGAAATACATCTCTTAACACTGCAGAAGCTTATTGAAACAATGCCACAGCTAATGGTGCAGGGAAAGGCAGTCCAATGTACGTGTGACATTTCTTTTTGTGGTTGATATTCTAATTTGGCCCTGTATTTAGTTTCAGACATTGTGTGCTTCAAAAATGATGCTGTAAATTCCTATACAAGCTTTCTGTTTGTGAAATGTCAGGTGTGGCAGTGTGGAGGCCAGCTCGAGATCATCCCTTGTTCTGTTGTGGGGCACGTTTTCCGCACAAAAAGTCCCCACACTTTCCCTAAAGGCACAGAAGTCATCACCCGAAACCAGGTCCGCCTGGCAGAGGTGTGGATGGGCGACTTCAAGAAGATCTTCTATCGTCGCAACAAGAATGCAGCCACTATGGCCAGTCAGGTGGGCGCCTCACAGCATCTGCAGCAGGTTTGAACCTTGCCACAGCGCACCTGACTGTAACATGTATTTGGACTGTGTCTCACACAGAACCAATACGGAGACATCTCTGAACGTTTGATGCTAAAGGAGCAGCTGCAGTGCAAGAATTTCAGCTGGTATTTAAACACAATCTACCCAGAGGCCTTCATCCCAGACCTGCACCCAGCTAAGTTTGGAGCTGTGAGTCACGTTTTCTTTCATTTGAATAAAGATATGAGCTTGCAGTCTGTGATAACTATAAATACATGCTGATATGTGTGTGTTTGCTTTAGATTAAGAATTCAGGATCACAGAGTTGCCTTGACGTGGGCGAAAACAACCAAGGAGGCAAAGCTGTCATTATGTATCAATGTCATAATATGGGTGGAAACCAGGTACAAATCTAGGAAAAAGGTCTTAGAAATATTAATTCAACAGGTTTGATCATTTTGTATGTTTTCTTCCTAGTACTTTGAATACACATCCCATAGAGAACTACGGCACAACATTGGTAAGCAGCTGTGTCTTCAGGCTTATGCACAGCCCGATGTGGTGAAGATCGATGACTGCTTTTTAAAAGGGAAAGGCACAGCTTTGGGACTAGATCAAGAGTGGATTTTTACTGCGGTGAGCATCACTTTCTTTGAAAAACTTCAAAAACCGTTGTATTTGCAACATGCATCAAAGTAACATTGTTCAGAAGAAAAGCTTTTGCACGCAATTTTGTTTCAAATGGAGCACTTTCAGTCAGTCTTTAGCAATAGCTAATAGCCGGCATCTGTAAGTTTTACCCTTTATTTCACCTGTTTTCATAACGACAGAGGGAGGAGGCATTCATGAGTGTAGCTGAATTTAACGGACTTCATTTCTATAAATAAAAAATCCTGAATAAAATGGAATATACAACGGGCCTATTCAACTGGAGGCCCAGGCGCACAGTGGCTGAGTGGGTAGCGCTCCTGCCTCACAGCAAGAAGGTCCTGGATTAAATTCCCGGACCGTGGCGTCCTTTTCTGTGTGGAGTTTGCTTGTTTCTCTGTGTCTGGATGGGTTTCCTCCGTGTTCTCCAGTGTCCCCCATCAACCCAAAACAGGTTAATCCTTCAGGCCTGGCTCCACATCTGGAGCTGGGTCCCTGGGTGCTGCACTGCGGTCGCCCCAGCGGCAGTGAAAGATCAAGGGTCAAATGCAGAGGACAAATTTCCCTATGGGGACCATAAAGTTCACCATAACATTAACCTTACTGTACATGCCGTTCTTATCATGTTTGTGATTGTATTATGGTACATTTTTCACTCCAAGCCAAAATTAGATTTTTATGATTGAACCAAATATACTATGTGTAGTGTTAAAAAGTCTTTAATAGGTGAAGGTGTTTTTGTAAATTTAAATCCAGCCGCTGATCTAGAACCTTTTTAATGCCGGATAACACTGACCAAATTCAGTTTTTCTCTGGTTGCCACTGTTTTTCTGAAACCTTTCTAAAACATGTGCATTTACTTATTAGTACATTATTTACGTGGACATGCTATGTAAAAAGTATAACTTTAAACTTGGTAGTAAAACTTCAGAGCCAAAACCTTCTAAAATAAATAAATCATACCATGACCATCCGTAGCCCTCTCTTGGCACATGACAATGCTTGCATGTTTTGGAGGAAGCTCCCCGGGGGACAGGGATACTCCCCTCCTTCTGTTTTCCCTTTTCTAAATCTGTGGCAGTGATTTATATGTTGTGGGAATCCGATAAACAGAATCATTTCTGTTGGAGATTTCCTATCTTTTGCTGATTTATTAACTTGGCACAATTGCAGAGCACAATCTAACCCTTTGTGAACCATAGATAAATTGTTATGACGTACACCTGATTAATTAACTTTTTATTTTTCAGGAAAACCTTCTGAAGAATCCCAAGAGTGGAAAGTGTTTGCGGCTCTTTGGGGCCCAGCTTCAGATGAACTGGTGCAATGCTGCTGATCTGTTCCAACACTGGACTTTTAGTTGACCTCGGCAATAACAGTCACAAACCAAAGAAAGCCCTATTTTCACCCGAGACTCCTCTCACGCTGCGAGGCCAAAGACATTGATCCCGGTGCGGAGCCGACTCTGTGGTACAGACGAGACATAAATAACAAGCGCAAAGACAGAGCAAAGAGAAGTGTGAACCTTTTTGTTGGCATATGTTTGTTTTAAATGTATTTATGACGGAAACTCAGGAAGCACTGTTGAAGGTGGTGGGTGTCCCTCGAGTAAGAGGAGGAGTGGCGGCTTTGACCATGTGGAAAAGGCTGGGAAATGCAATAATGTAAAATAAAATAAATAAAAGTACTTTGAGCCACATGGAGATACAAATTTGCAGCTAGTGTCACTTTTGTCTGGCACTCCCATGTTTAATGTCATCAGGAAATTGGGCAAAACTTGGATGGTTTTTTTTTTTAAATATAATAAAATGCACTGTATCAGATGATGCATTGTTAACAACTTGGGACTGGCTTATTTCTATTTCATTGTAGCACATTCACTAACTCTTATCTGCACGCCACATTATTTGACTGATAAGCGATAGGTGTGTCACTATTTGACACTAGTGACTGGTTTCACAACATTGACGTAAGGAGCGGTCAGGGAGCAGGGGACAATAGTTCACTTGTTTTAATATGAAGCTGAAGTGCGGACATTTTGTACCGAAACCAGTGATGGAAACTTTAGAGTTGATACATTTGTTGCTTTGGATTGACGTATTGGGTCTGCGCCTCTTTTATGTCAAGTCCAATGGGATTTTAATCTGGGGCAACATGGTTTTGGATCAGCAGGTGGCAGTGTTTCCTTTGTCATGTTTTCTGCTCTGCAATGATGACACAAGAGATTTCCCACACACACACAGTGCCGGCTGCACATAGTAGACACTTAAACAAAGTAGAAAGTCCACTGCTCAGTTCATTGACAGACACAGGACCGTGCAGAAACCATGTCCTCTGAAGTGTTAAACCGCTGTGAAGTGATAGGGCAGTTGAGGAGAGAGCTGTATGATCCTCTGTCCACTCAAAAAGCACACATTTTTGTTATCTTTGGAGCTTCGGTGAGTATAAACTATTGCTTAATAAATACTTTTTACAAGTCAGTATTCAACCTACACATTTAAAGCGGCGATTTGTGCATTTTTTGACTTGTTTTTGCGGTTGTGCGATGGTTAAGTTTTTTGGTACATGTTGTAACCCACGGTGCTCAGCTTATGGGGCAATGCACCGCTGATGTGGACAGAAGTTATGCGCCTTCCTTTTGCTTTCTACAAGCTTACTAAGTTTTTATCTTATCAATTATTAAGTTGTCAGATTAGTTGGTTTACAAGCTGGATTAGTTCTTGGACGTGCACTAAAAATATATACATTTTCATTCATTTCTGACCTAGGGAGATCTTGCAAAGAAGAAAATATACCCAACACTGTGGTGAGTCTATATTGATTTGCTGAAGCTCTTTCTAAATGCTGTGAGTTATGTAATGTAATATATAGGTGTTGGGCAAGTTACTTTAAAATTGCAATATATTCTATTTTACTAGTTACAGCTTTTGAAATGTCATCTTTTTGTGTTGCAAACATGTAACTGATTTACACTAAATATGACGTATATATATTTAATTTATACTTGAAAAAAAAAATATATATATATAGATATATATTCTGTATATATAGATATATAGAGAGATATATTTCAAATATAAACTGAAAATCCTGCCGCCGAGCAAACGTTCAGTCAAAGATTTCCTCTTTCCTCATTCTTTTGTGTTTTGTTTTGACAATGTTGGTTACACAAGCCTATTTCTACACCAGTTTCCATCTTTATTTAGTGCTGCATCTTATTTGGGGGAGTTCCCTGCTTGTAACTTGAGTTACTTAAATTGAAACTAATATATTACCATATTGTGTATAAGTAATACATTATATTCCTCAGTTACTGAAAACAGTAATATATATCTGTAACTAGTTACTTTTGTAAGGAGTTACCCCCAACACTGTATATAGGAGGCTGACTTTTGCCCAATATTATGGATGACTGCCTCTGACCAGCTCTGTTCACCTGTAGGTGGCTGTTCAGAGATGGCCTGCTCCCAGATGAGACTTACTTTGTGGGTTTCGCTCGCTCCAACCTCTCCGTTCAGGACATCAAAACCACATGCCTGCCACATATGGAAGTATGTATGACCTGAGGATAATTATGCTAGTTTTAAATGCTGCTGAAAAGTCCATAAAACATGGAGAGAAAGTATTTTTGCATTGATTCTCCCTTCTTTTCTCAGGTCAAAGATGAGGAGAGCGACTGTCTTGCTGCTTTCTTCAGTAAAAACTCCTACATTAGTGGAAGGTACGACGACGCCACTTCTTTTAGCAAACTCAACGATCATTTGTCCTCTCTGCCCAATGGAGCTGAGGCCAATCGACTGTTCTACCTGGCGCTGCCTCCTTCAGTGTACCACAGTGTTACCACCAACATCAGCGCACACTGCATCAGCTACAAGTCGGTAAAGCTTAGTAAAAATCCCTAACACGCACTGCTCTGGCCACACTCTAATCAGCTGATGTGCGAGACAGGGGCTGGAGCAGGGTCATAGTGGAGAAGCCCTTTGGTCGTGACCTGCAGAGTTCACAGGAGCTCTCCTCTCACCTCTCCTCACTCTTCAAAGAGGACCAGATCTACCGCATTGACCACTACCTGGGGAAGGAGATGGTGCAGAACCTCATGGTGCTCAGGTACTTTTTCTTTCTAGTAGTGGAATGATTTTGTTTTGTCATCCAGTATACTGTAAACTATTCAATCAAGGGGAAAGAGTTTGGACACAACAATTTAATTTACTCGCTCCTTCTATAACTTAAAAAAAAAAATCTGATTTAGGGCCATTCATTTGAATGTTCCTTCAT
>OMNZ01007355.1:2266-12839 GCA_900303255.1 Lesueurigobius sanzi | reverse complement strand
ATTATGTTGAAGGATTCTTTGAGTGAGTTGTGCGGATCTTGTATATGTAGTAAGAGGTCATCTGCGTAGAGGCTCAGCTTATGGTTGGTGTTGTTGTCATTAATACCTTGTATATTACTATTTTGCCTGATTGCTGCTGCAAGTGGCTCTATGAATATGGCAAATAATGAAGGAGAGAGTGGACATCCTTGCCTAGTTCCCTGGTGTAATGTGAAACTTGATGATGTGATTCCATTAGTGGTTATTGTGGCCCTAGGTGAGGTGTACAGAGCTTTTCACTTTGATGGTCAAAAAATGTATCAAAAGATGATTGATGATGCTTAGATGAAATCTTTTCAAAGGAGAATGCAATCAGAAAATTACACAGGTTAGTCAGACGCATTTACGGAGATTTCTAAAGGCTGATTTGAGGACCTATTTGCAATCAGAGCAATGTGCACTCCTTTATCAGTATTGATTCTGTCACATTGCAGATCCTAATCCTTCCTTATAACGTTGTGAAGCGGGTATTTACTGCATTGTCTTTGGAAGAGTGACAGCACATGTGTCCATTGGAAAACTCTTCACCAAAGGACATGTGGTTTTGTGTTGCTGGCCTGGATCATGTTGAGGCATTTTTAATAAATAAAAAAAAGTTGTGTTGTGATGCCTGATACGCCGTGAGATAAGGAGGATTCTAGACAGACTCAACCCAAAAGAGTAAAAATATTTGCACAAGGTGAATGCTAGTTATTTTAGCTTTTGTTTGGGTCAAAACACAGCACTGCAATCACAGGCTTTAGTTTATTGGATGTAACTGAGTCACATGAAGTGAGAGAACAAACTAATGTATGACTTTTTTATACTTCAGGATATTCATCACTGCTTGTGCTAATATTATCCACTATTTGTCACATAATTCATCATTAACTCCACCATTTTTGCGACGGTGCAGTGGTCTCTAGAGGCACTAAACCTGAAAAGTGTTTCGGTTTTATGGTTTGCGGTAACATTTAGTGCAGTATTACTACTTACATTTCAGGTACCTTACTCTTTACTCTTACACCAGATATCGTTGAAGTACAGAAAAATATAAATTAAGGCGAGACACTGCAGGTGTGTATAACTGACAAATATACAGTGGGGCAATAAAATATTTAGTCAGCTACCAATTGTGCAGTTCTCCCACTTAAAAAGATGAGAGGCCTGTAATTTTCATCATAGGTGCACCTCAACTATGAGAGCCAAAATGAGAAAAAGAAATCCAGAAAATCACGTTGTCTGATTTTTAAAGAATTTATTTGCAAATGATGGTGGGAAATAAGTATTCGGTCAATAACATGTTTCAACTAACAGTATTGGTATCTTTAGAAGCGTACATTTTGTGTTTGAAAACTGGGTGTATTTTCAGGATATTCAGGGGGCGTGTGCTGCGGCAGTTCATTTTCATACTGGCCATTCACGGGTGATCTCATTTCAGACAGTATTCTCCTAGTAAAAAGATTAAATTGCTTACTTTGCGTTGTCTTCATCCGAAGAATTCTCCCTTAGAAGTCCCAATATGGCCGTTTCTGTCGGTGCCACAAGCTCAGCGGCAAAACCCGGCCCATGTCTATAGAGTGTCCTGGGATGTTTAGCCCTTTTTTTACAAAGGTAGTCCATATGAAAGTGGCACCAAGTATCATGAATGAGAGAAATGTCGTACTTCAGCTTGTCCGCCGCCATTTCAGCATCGAAAACAAACTTCTTTTTTTTTTTTTCAACACACCGCATACGTCACTGCGCCACGTCACCGCGCACATCACCACCAACTGCTTGATTGACAGTCGCTTCAGCCAATGACAAAATGGACAACGGAAATGAGATGTAAATGAGGACCATTGTCAAACAAGCCAGCTAAGAAAGAGCTTAGCTCAGGATTATCGATTCCAAAGGGTCTGCCTTCAAAAGCCACACCTTCTCCAAATATTATCAGATTTCCATGTATTACACATCATTGGAAAGCATGGAGACTACACTTTCAGAATATGTGAATAACTCAAAATGTCCCAGATTCGACTTGTGCCACATTTTTCCATGAGCTAACACATACCTTTGTTGGCAAACATTTCTGTAAGTCTTCACAAGATTTTCACACACTGATTTATACGCCCGTCAATATTCCGGTCAGGTCAATATTCCGGTTCCTGAAAAAGTTGGAATAACCCGTTTGCATGTGTGAGCAGACAGAGTTATTCCGATTTACATGGTATGTCAATCATTTGGAATATCCTGATCCAAACCACGACTTTTTTTTTTTTTTTACAAACCGAGACTCCGGGCAACGTGCTGTGTATAAATACATACAGTAAGTACATGGTGTTCATGTCTTTCACAAGATTGATTAAGACATCTGTTTCCTCTTCACTCCAGAAGTGTGGTGTGTTGCGCCTGGGCCTCGCCATGTTTGTTTACATCTGCTTCTTCTTCTTCTTCCGTTTGACTTCCGCACATATAGAGTACTTTCTGGAATCAAAAGACCTTGTGGGTTGTTCATGCGCAGTACACAAATGAATATTCCTTTTGATGGGGGTATTCCGATGTGCATATACATGCCCAAATATTCGGGTTAGAACAGGAGTAACCCAGGGGTCATATTCAGGTTTTTAAAAACATTTGTGTCATATTCGGGTTTTTAAAATGTCCAGGCCCATCTGAAGTTTGCTAGAGAGCATTTGGATGATCCCGCATCCCGCAATACCCGAATAATTATGCTCATATTCGCCCAAATATAAGCATATTCGGGTATTGCGGTGTTTATATGGCCGCGCGCAACCGAGTTATTGCTAATATTCCGGTTTTGAAAGGGTTTGTTGCTGGTATTTTGGCCCATTCCTCCATGTAGATCTGGATCATCCAAATGATGGCACCAGACGGGCCTGGACATGTATTGGCTTAAGCAGGGGGACACGTCTGGCACTGCAGGATTTGAGTCCCCCCGTGAGGTTCTGGGGTTTTTGCTCACCGTCCTTGTGATCATTTTGACCCCACGGGGTGAGATTTTGCGCGGAGCCCCAGATCGAGGGAGATTATCAGTGTCTTGTAGGTCTTCCATTTTCTAATAATTGCTCCCACAGTCGATTTCTTCACACCAAGCTGCTTACCTATTGCAGATTCAGTCTTCCCAGCCTGGTGCAGGTCTACAATTTTGTTTCTGGTGTCCTTTGACAGCTCTTTGGTCTTGGCCAGAAAAAAGGCCAGTTTTTTCATAACAGAGTTCCAAAATGGCCTTTTTTTCTGGCAACGGAATCTAAATAATGGATAGAGTCATGTTTAAATTTATATTTATATAGTTTCAAAAGTCAATAAGTCAGGCTAAGAACGCTTTGTAGCTGTCTAATGTTTTGTTTTTTTATATAATGTACATACAATATGTATTTTTGTGTCATGAGACAACTGTTACGCAGTCTGATATTTATGTGTGTTCATGGGGTATTTTTCCTGTTTTATCAGCTTTGTATTATAACACCTGCTGTTTAGTCACAAAAAAAAACGTTGAAACGCGTTGGCTGTCCAAGAGCTATTAAAGGATTTTAAAGTTTTTTCATAACAGAGTGCCTCGGATGATCGTTTTTTGACACCTGAGTTTACTTCTTGCAGTATTTCTTATCTTATTGCTGGCCACATCCAAGAAGACCTGTTTTATACACACTTGGACCCTGAAGCACTCGCCCTTTGTTGTACTTTTAGACAGTCAGGCTAAGAATTCCATATTAAAACATGCCTCTGAACAAACCTTCAAAATATTATTAAATACAAGATACAAGACAGGACATTTTGCAGTCTATAGGAGCTACTAAAGTGGAGATGTCACCACAGTGTGAATCACAATAATTACACTCCTTATTGTCAAGATTAGGGCTTATTTTTATCTTTATTATTTGTTTCCAGGTAAAAGTTTTTGTGTTAAGAGAGCAAACTGGCTCAAAACTTGAAAATGTAAAGAAATGTATTTTTGCCTGTAGTGTCTCCCCTTAAACAAAAAAAAAACCTAGCCTGGCCAAGAGTGAGAGATGAAGAAATATATGACACGCTATAATTGTAAAGTGTCTGAGTGTCTTGGAAAACACAATCGTCTAAACTGTGTCAGGTAATTTAACTGTGATAGACTAGATACATCACCTCCGAGCAGGTGGTGCAGCTGACAGTGAAGATTAATGCTTCCTGGTCCTTTCTTATTGTTAGATTCATTGTTTAGGGGTAGAAAATGTGGCATGGGACGCTCTCTGCTCCGGTCGCTGGAATCACATTGGAAAACTGGGCCTAAAGGACAGGAACCAAAATAACGTGGGGAATGTCAGCATGGAAACGGCTCAAGAACATGGACTTTGGTCGTCGTAAATTCCACTCATTGCCCTTGATCCAGAAAAGCACAGCATCTTTGTACAGTACAGCATAAATGAGTAACAATTTCAATGAACACAAAATCAATTTCTAAAATTTTGACAAGACTAAGTTAGTATAACATTTGGTTAACTTATGAAGAATCATTTTATAACAAAATATTCAGTTTTACTCAAATTCGGGCTGTGCAGAAATGAGTACACCGCACAACAAAAAACAAATCTGTACTCTGTAGTTGAAGTGTCGGAGGATTTGATCTTAGTCCAAAGATCATCCTCAGCGAATAAAGACTTAAACACGTTCGTGGGTCTCTTAAGAGCAAACCAGAAGGAGGAGTTAACCTTTAAGTCCCTCCTCTCTTGGTGCTAAAGGTTGGAAAACATCTTAGCCTATTCATACTTAATCCTCTCTATTGTCTCACCCTGGGCTAAGTTCTAACGTTGTTGACACTTCCCTATGGCCCTGCTCCACCCAGTAGTCCAGGCTCATAAGCATGACATTGAGATGGTTTCACTCTAAGGTTGTTGTTACAAACTGGTTTCTGTCTCAGTATGTTGTTATAGCCTGGAACTATCTTAAATCTAAGTCCACCATTGTGATTCAAGATGTTTTCCAAGCTTTAGCACTTTGCTCTTAAGAGACCCACAAACGTTTTAAGTCTTTTCTCGCTGAGGAAGATCTTTGGACTAAGATCGAAACGTCCGACACTTCAACTACAGAGTACAGATGAAGACTGAAGAATCTTTGCCTACCATGGACAACTCCTGTACAGATGAAGACTGAAGAATCTTTGCCTACCATGGACAACTCCTGTACGACTGAGAAGCTACACAGACGAAAAACTACTACAGTATATCTAGTACTTTGTATGGCCTCCATGATTTTTAATGACAGCACCAAGTCTTCTATGCATGGAATGAACAATTTGGCAACATTTTTGCAACATCCACCGTTTTCCATTCTTCAACAATGGCCTCTTTTAGAAATAAGTTAGCCAGGTGTTATATTAACTTAACTATTAACTTGTTAAAATGTGACTTTTTTAAAGGGGGTGTACTCATTTACAGAGTGCACTGTAAGCCTGTTTACTTTTTGTTTTAAGAATATAAAATGTACAACTTTTTCAGTACCACACAACGTAAGAACATTAAAAACTACTTTCTGAACCCACTGTAGTTCATCCACAACGCCTCGAACATAAGCCACAAGTTTTTTCTGCTGCCTCAAAGTCTGATTTAGTGCTACCGTTCCCATTTATTCGCGGTGACCTTTATGAAGCTAAACCTCAGCATTATGTACAGTGTGAGTCTGACCTTTGCTTTCTCAAGGCTCTCTGGTGTTCCGCTGTCATTCGCTCCTTCCATTGCTGGGCTTCAGGTGAAATTACCACATTGTACTACAGCCCCACAACCTCTGAGTGGCATGAGGTTAAGCAGAGTTACTCTTGGATATATGCCGAACATGACTGGTTGGGAATATCATGCAAAAAATAATGCTCATACAAGTTCAACATTTGTGGATTTTGCTTTGATTGTAAATATTTCTTACCCTGTACTGTGGGTGGTCCAGGCCCTTTAGAAATCAAGATCAACCTACTGTAGTCTCTCACTCCTCTCTTCCCTGTCTTTACATAGTTGTTCCAAATTATGAACAGAAATTTCAACATCTAACCCACAAATCAAATAGTAATTGAAGAATGTTCTTACTAGGGCTACACGATATAGAAAAAAATCGTTTGAGAATTGTGTGCAATATTGCAATAATGATATTATTAAAATGATATTTTACTCAATTGTTTCTCCATTCAACAAATCACAAATAATTTACAGTAGATTTTCAGCAAATTGTGTCAAAACAAGACTTCAAAAAACAGAAAAAGGACCAAAACAAGGCTGAAATGGAACAAAATTTGGAAAATGATCATGAAAACTTTCGTACATTTTAATGTTGCATGCATTTCTTTTGTTTTTCAATTTGCTGTGTCACTCTATCTAGTCTATCAATTTATTTTTGTGTAGCCCAATATCACAACAAGAGTCGCCTCACAGGACGACACAGACATCAAACAAGGAGCAAATGTAATGTCCAAACTAATGTAATGATGACCATGGTTTTTGCAATGTATTGTGCAGCCCTAGTTCCTACCCTCCATCAATCAATCAGTCAGTATTAGTTGGACGCTTTTTACACATACAGTGCATCTCAAAGCGCTACAGTAAAAAAGAAAATACACTCCGTAGACCACTTTGGAACATGGTGAGGCCTGTTGATTTACATTTAAAAATTGGTATCTGTCTGATAAAAAAGATTTGAACCAGCAAAGTGTTGTTCCCTGGATACCTACCTCATATTCTAACCGCTGTAACAGGATATTGTGGTCAATTGTATCGAAGGCCGCACTAAGGATGTAGTAGAGCCAGGATTGAGGCGAGTCTGCAGCTAAGAACACATCATTGGCAACTCAAGACCAATATCCTGCGTGTCATGTTTCCTCCAGGCATCACCACGGTGCTGACCATGACCACCCTGAGCACAGTGGCTCGCACCTCTCTGCCGCGCGTCTCCTACGTCACCGCCATGGACCTGTTTGTCACCGTCTGCTTCCTGTTTGTGTTTGCTGCGGTGATGGAGTACGCCACGCTCAACTACTACTCATACAGCATGCGCAGGCCCGGCTGTCTGCGCCACAAGAGAGTCACGGTGAGTAAACCAGTAAATGCCTAGCCTGGCCTTAGCCTTCAGTAAACTCCGGTCAATTATCATTTCCTACAAGTTACAGTCTGGGTCTGATCTCAGTGGCCGCGAGACATCGGTTGAATTTCTCCGGACCATTCAGCGAGCGGAGGAGGCAGGTGTTGTAGGTGACGTCAAGCTTATGCAGGAAATGATAATACGGATGGCTAAGGCCAGGCCTTGGGTAAAATCAGATCCAATCGTTTCGAACTTTAAAAGGAGTTGACTCCTCCCACCTGATAACTGAGCTCAATTGGGAAGATCCAGACTCTCTGTACGAAATGCATACGAGGGTATGGTAAGACCAGGCTAATAAATGTCCTTTCCCTGTATTAAAATCCATGCACCAAACTCAAGACAAATACAGTACCAGTAAAAAGTTTGGAAACAATTTACATTTATTTGCTTTTCTTTATTTTCAACACTATTTACATTGTATCATTCTCATTGAAGGCATTAAACTATGAATTATCACATGGAATTATGTAGGAAACAAAAATGGGTGAATTAACTCAAAATACGTATATATTTTTACTTTATTCTTGGCATAAGGCAGTAACCTGAAATAGTTTTCAACAGTCTGTGAACCGTCTGTGTAGTCTGTGAAGTGAAAACCATTTCTGGTGAGTACATCTTGAAGCTCATTGAGAAAATGCCAAGTGTGAAAAGCAGCAATTAAAGATTCTGAAGAACCAATTTCAACCTTTTTTGTTTAGAACATAATTCCATATGTATTCATTGATGAATGTCTTCAGTGGGAATGCACATTCTAAATAGTCAATAATAAAAAGAAACGATACTTAAAAAAGTGTTTCCAAACTTTTGACTGGTACTGTATACAGTATACAGCATCATGTGTGTCTGGACCATAGAGTGTATATAATAATGGAGATACAATGGCTAGTTCTCCGCAAAGCCTGCTTGGATACAGGGGCTGACTCTGGAATCCAGAAGCTCCCATTCACTTTCCATTTGGCCCCTCTTTAACTCATTATTGGAAATAGTGTTGTTAATATGACCCTCAAGTGCTGGTCTTACCACGCGCTACACGTCCTGTTCTTTGTCTTTTAATATTTTCAACATTAAACGAGAATTTTACTCGCACATACCTTAAAATGGATTTGGCTCCACAAATGCAAAACGGCGTTGGTTCAAATACTAGCGTGAATAAGCTGTGCAGACTCCCTCCATCTTTCTGTTACACTCTATGGTCTGGACCAAACAGGGGCTAAAGATGCACAGTCCAACTAAAAGGTTTATATTCACATACATATTCAATCTGTGTAGGTTCTCAGTCGTACAGGAGTTGTCCATCGTAGGCAAAGATTCTTCAGTCTTCATCTGTACTCTGTTGTAGTTGAAGTGTAGGACATTTTGATCTTAGTCCAAAGATCATCATCAGCTTAATAAATACGTTTGTGGGTCTCTTAAGAGTAAACCAGAAGGAGGAGTTAACGTCTAAGTCCCTCCTCTCTTGGTACTAAAGGTAGGAAAACTTATTAAACTAATTTTAAGAGCAATGAGATTTATTTTTCTTAATTTAGGTGGAAAAAAACGGTCCCAATGGCTTACTAACTCCAATCAAGGGAAAATAGTTTCAAATTTCAAGAAAAATGTACTGGTTCCTATGACTTTTTACATTATAGTCTGTTTAAATGGTCGTAATGTGACTTGATAGGCCCTTTTCATGCCAATTCCACAATTATTGTATGGAAAATTCCATATTTTCCATTGTTCAATTCTTACTTGGGTCGGGCTTGTCATCCTGATGAGGCTGATGGTGGGTCACAACGCCGTACCAGTTGAGAGCTACTGACCTAAAGACCATAGCCCCCAAAGTTACCTCACTAACCCTCTGACCCAACTTCGTAGTATTGTCTCTCATTGGTTAGAACAAACCACGTCATTACACTTTAAAAACGAACATCGCAGACAGTTTGTGCAAGTCTGACAGCGTTATTTATATTCTCAATGTCAGAACGGTAATACTTTCAAAGTTGAGACAATGTGCCTGTGCCCTCTGTTTAAAGTCTGGAGATGTCGTCAGGTCTGAGGCACCTTTTGAAGCTTGTCACAGCTCATGTCCCGTCAGGAAAACAGCCGCTGAAACAATACGCATCTAAGAATAACGTTTGTCACGATTCATAAATCAACACTGTACATTTATCAAAAGCCTCTGACACTTGTGTATTTGATGTAACTACTGTATGTGCACAGGGCCTGCTCCGGGAATGTCACATCAATCCACCTGCGTTCCCTCATGGCCACAAGGTATAAACTATCTTGTTGTGTGATTTGCAACATGTTTTGTGCGTCATCATCCTTTGAGACTTTAACGCTTCAAGATTGAACACGTAGTTTCCAAATTCACATTCCATGATTCAGGTCAGAAGTCATGTTTAGTTTAGCATCATGTACCCTGTGATATCTGTCTTTCCTTACATAAATAATAGGTGTACGTCTGCTATACCTACAAAATGCATATTATGATTAATTAATGAAGGATAAAAATAGGTCATGACGGATTTTTTTACAACCCTGTCGTTCAAAATGAAAGCGAAATTAACCCTAGCGAAACCACTGGTCCAAACGTCCTTCTGTGTTGGATCTCACCATCTGCTTCCACAGTTTCATCTCAGTGTTTCTCTCAGCCTGCCAGAGTACGCCTGATCCAACTCCTATTTTTGAGGCTTCTATGAGCCCATGAACCTGAACCTCGGCATACGTTTACCTACGTAAACACATTTGATTGTAGAGTTCAGTGTATTTGGAGAAAAATGTCTGAGCACTCGTGATTTTTCACTTGAGCACAAAGATTTTTGAGTAGCTGTTCCAGTGAGGAGAGAGGACAGAAGTACAGCAGGGGTCCGCAGCAGCTCAAGGTTTCACATTTACTACAGCAATTACTGTGCATATAATCCTCCTCCGGGCATGTACTTTAGGCTCCCCAATTAGTTTCTTTACATGCCCTGAATTCAATGGCCTTGTCTGAAAAATAAAATGTACTGTGCTGTAAAGGCACTAAAAGCATACATACACAAACTGTTGAGTGGTGCTTCAACAGGAAAAAAATACAAAACAAAAAAAAACACAAGCATCAGGGTCAGTTGCATTTCTGGGTCTCACATGATGAAAATAACAAATAACAATTCTTTTGAATGGTCAAGAATGGAGACATTTGTGAAAAAACCTGTAAGGCTAATTCAATTAGAAAAGTTCAAAACATCTGGAGTCAGTATAATAGGCCAGATCAGTGGCTTCAAGAACGAGTCATAGCTCCGCACAGCACTTCCATGTAGAGAACACATAAAGCCATTTAGAAGAACAAGGTAAAGAGCAGAGCACATGAGAGCCACATCTGTGCGCTCTGTGTGTCCCCAGTTTTACACACAACAGCATCAGAATAATTAAGTGTTTTTTTACTTTCAAATCTCTATTCGCTGCAAAAAATAAAGATTTGTTTGGTATGATAACTACA
>OMNZ01007353.1:7666-22077 GCA_900303255.1 Lesueurigobius sanzi | reverse complement strand
GTCATGGTTTT
Organism: Lesueurigobius sanzi; assembly: GCA_900303255.1. Lineage (NCBI taxonomy): Eukaryota > Metazoa > Chordata > Actinopteri > Gobiiformes > Gobiidae > Lesueurigobius > Lesueurigobius sanzi. Next base: position 22,066 of record OMNZ01007353.1, on the reverse strand, counting down.
GACCGGATTTAGACCTGGTTTAGTTGCGGTTTGTCCTGGTTTATACCTGGTTTATTTGTGGTTTGTCCTGGTTTAGTTGTGGTTTAGACCTGGTTTAGTCCTGGTTTAGTCATGGTCTAGACCTGGTTTAGACCGTGTTTAGTCCTGGTTTAGTCCTTGATTAGTCATGGTTTAGACCGGATTTAGACCTGGTTTAGTCCTGGTTTAGTCCTGGTTTAGTCCTGGTTTAATTGTGGTTTGTCCTGGTTTATACCTCGTTCAGTTGTGGTTTGTCCTGGTTTAGTTGTGGTTTAGATGTGGTTTGTCCTGGTTTAGTCGTGGTTTGTCCTGGTTTAGACCTGGTTTAGTTGTGGTTTGTCCTGGGTTAGTTCTGGTTTTGTCCTGGTTTAGTCCTGGTTTAGTTGTGGTTTGTCCTGGTTTAGACCTGGTTTATTTGTGGTTTGTCCTGGTTTAGTTGTGGTTTGTCCTGGTTTAGTTGTGGTTTGTCCTGGTTTAGTCCTGGTTTAGTTGTGGGTTTGTCCTGGTTTATACCTCGTTCAGTTGTGGTTTGTCCTGGTTTAGTTGTGGTTTAGACCTGGTTTAGTCCTGGTTTAGTTGTGGTTTGTCCTGGTTTAGACCTGGTTCAGTTGTGGTTTGTCCTGGTTTAGTTGTGGTTTGTCCTGGTTTAGACCTGGTTCAGTTGTGGTTTGTCCTGGTTTAGTTGTGGTTTAGACTTGGTTTAGTCCTGGTTTAGTCCTTGTTTAGTCCTGGTTTGATTCCTGCACATTAAACTCTTAAAAATACTTTTAATTTTACTTATAAATTACATTTAATAGTTTTATACTTTTACTTCAGTAGAAATTTGATCAGATACTTTTATTTTTATTTAAGTACATTTTTGGTCCTGTATCTGTACTTTTACTTAAGTAAGAATATTGAGTACTTCTTCCACCATCTGTGCTTTGAATGTAGTTTTTATATATAGTATTAATATTGTGGGAAGTGGTGGGAGGCTCTTCTCTGTGGCCTCAGGGCAGTGTGTGAGTCTGTGGAGTATGTTCACACATGAGGCTTGGGCACCTGACTCTGTAACACAACAAGAACACAACCATCATATCACCCTAAAACAAAAGAGATTATTATTCTGCTAAATATTATAGGCATATGCTATAGTGACACAGACGAGAGCACCGTGCACAGAGAGCAGTCGGGCATATGATTAATTTGGCTCTTAAAGAAGAAGCCAAAGATAAATCACGAGCCACGCCTAAAAATAATCCCACAGCTTTGATGTCAGCACAAATTCAGTGTACACAAGAAATAGCATGTAGGTCAGGTTAATAGAGATGCCTGGGTGTGTCCACAATACTTCTTTACTGTATCGTGCAGAGTCGAGGAGCGTAATCTAAGATCAAGCAACTACTGTACACATAAGCAGTGTCAAATATATGAGGCAACAGCACCATAATATAATGCTATAGCTGTAGACTGTTGTGTATCTACCCCCTACACCCCACGGACACTACATCATTGGTCATTATGCTCACAAAACAATTGTCACTGACTCAGATAAAGGTAATTAGAGTTCTGCAATGTATTGAAGTTGTAGAGCAGTGGTTGACAAAGTGGGTGTGGGGACCCCCAGGGCGGCGGGAGCACTGAGCTGGAGCCAACATGACAAGACATGAAAAAAAGGAGAATATTGACAGTATTTAGTATAATTCGTTAAAAACATCAGATTCATAAATAAAGATCAAATAACAAAGTAAACAACATTTTAACAGTTTTTTTGGTTGATGATATCTGAATGATTATTTTTGTAAATTTTACAGTTCGGGTCCAGATAGTTTGCTTGGTAATTTTGGTTCCTTTGATAGAACAATAGCACCATCACTGTGTTACTGTGTAAAGGATAATCCATATTGCTAAATCAGTTACTAGAAGAAAGTAATGGTAATGATGATCCTGCATAGAGTTCGGGAAAATCCACAGTCACCATGGAAATCCGTTTTTGCAGCTATACTAGCAATGTTGTAGATAGACTTACATTGGAAAAGTGTAGAAAGCAGCCGAGGAACAGCTCCATTAGCTGCTGAGGCACTGCTGGTAAATACATCAAACTCACTGTAGTGTCAGAATGCTTTTATATGAACGATCACTCCAGTATTTTAAAACCTCCATTAGTTTATTATTGAAAAAACCTGCTGCAGAACCCATAATACTTTTGTGATATGACATCACAATCCAAACTCTATTGAGGTATTTGGTACAATCTAAAAACAGATGTGTCCAAAGATTGTCACGACGTGAGCACACTCGTGGGTCTCTTAAGAGTAAACCAGAAGGAGGAGTTAACCTCTAAGTCCCTCCTCTCTTGGTGCTAAAAGTAGGAGAACATCCATACTTAATAGGGCTTGTTACCGCTGTATTGTCTCACCCTGGGCTAAGTTCTAAGTTACTTCCCTATGCCCCTTTTGTCTCTCCAATGTAACGTTCTTTGCATTCCTATTCTTTGCAATGAATTGAATAAACTACATTGCTCTTTTTATGGTTTGGGATCTTGTATTTAGGGTGAACTGTTTTTTGTCTTAATGTATTCATTGGTTTGAAATAAACCAGGATTTTATGTTGTCTAAAGACCCTCTGCATTTTCTCTGAGAGTCATATGGTACAGCTGCTCCTCTCCTTTTTGGTTCTGTCTGACATACAGGGGACAGAACCAAAAAGCTGTACCACAAGTTTTGGCTATTTTGTACTTTGTATACTGCAGCAATATAGTTCCAATAAATACATTTTGCAAAGCTATCGTTATTAATTGTCTTCCCTGATTATGATTTTCCTTTTGCTTTGTGCAGTAATCATAATTCCATATATATTTCTGCCCCGCCACTGAAGGACATAACATGCCATACAGAAACAGCAATAAGCTTCGGTATCCGTTTAGGACTAATCATCTTGATCAGTTATAACAAGGGCAGATGGCACGTACCAGATGTTATTGCTACAGAGAATACAAAGTCACCATTAGTAAATAAAATAACAGATACATTCCAGTTTTTGGCTACAATCCAGTCAACACTCATTTATCTGATCGCGTGTTTGTTGCCGTTGTTGATGTAACCACTGCAGCTCGGTAAAGACTCCGGCTGGTCCGGTTTGTCCCCTGGTGCAGATGTTGTTATGTAACGTTCATTGGAAAAGGACACTGTTGTTTGGTATTAGCTTGTAACCTCAGAGCGGCTTTAGCCATCTTTGTCTGAGCCCGAGTCCGTCTGTGAAGCGCAGGAGGTCACCGACAACAAACAGCGGGGACAGGGCACTGCACGTCCTGCTGGGGCCCTCGCACCTTCAGTTTAATTTCAGATAGATACATCCCCCATACATGAATACATACATTCCTTTCACCCTGATATATTTGTACAAGAAAGTAGACTACACTGCAAAAATAAATCTAGACATGGGTAGCACTTTAGATGACTGACCACTACATACTGTGTATTAACAAGATAATTACTCTAAACCTTCCATGTAATACCAAGATATTTACACTATGACTGTAATTACTTGTAATAACATACATATACCTGGTATTAACAAGGTAATTACAAAGTAAGTACTCAATACTTTCCATGTAAAACCAAGATAGTTAGCCCTGTTACTGCCATAACACTGTAATATCATAGTTATTTCCAAATTTGTACCACTACATGTGGTAACTACAAAGTATTTACTCTATACTTCCCATGTATTACCAAGATAGTGACCACTACATACTATATACTAAAGGATAACTACATTTTAAGTACAACATAATAATAGGTTAGTTAAAGTGTAAGTAACAGAGAAAATGGTCAATAATCTAAAGCAAGACTTTCCTGGGTTTTACTCGCATCAACTCATTATAACATTCTGTCTGTGTAGGTTCTCATTCGTCCAGGAGTTTTCCATCGTAGGCAAAGATTCTTCAGTCTTCATCTGTACTCTGTAGTTGAGTGAAACTTACATACAAACTCCTCCCACTGGTCTTCATGAAGTCCACTGTCCAAGTTTGCTCAGTGCTGACGAAGCTCTTTGGATGAAGAGCGAAACGTCCTTCATTTACAGAGTGGATAAGCTTTAGATTATTGACCATTTACTATGTTACTTACACTTTAAGTAACTATTATTATGTTGTACTTAAAAATGTAGTTATCCTTTAGTATATAGTATGTAGTGGTAACTAATAACTAATACATGGGGAGTATAGAGGAAATACTTTGTAGTTACTCTGTTAGTACATAGTATGTAGTGGTACAAACTTGAAAATAACTATGATATTACATTGTTATTACAGAAATAGGAGTGTAACTATCTTGGTTTTACATGGAAAGTATTGAGTACTTATTTTGTAATTACCTTGTAAATACAGATATAATTACAGCGTAATTACAGTAAAAGGAGATGAACAACTCTTGTACGACTGAGAACCTACACAAAAGTAAAAGGAGTGTAAATATGTTCTTACATGGAAAGTTTAGAGTAATTACCTTGTTAGTGCACAGTAGGTGGTCAGTAATCTAAAGTGTTACCTCTTAAATATCTTATCGCACTCAAAATCAGAAAAAAAAAACAATATTAATTTATTTTAAATATGAATGTTGTTTTTTCTTAATGTAAGTGTAAAAACTTCTTAAAATTAGTTTGTCAAATCAAGGGCAAATATATATAATTTTTGTGTTTATTTCTTGATTACTTTTTGCAGTGTATACTAGTTATTTTGAGGAGACATTGGAGGGAAATTTTGGAGGCACTCATTACCTGTAGTACACATGTATACACTATTGGGAGGGTCTCGGGGCCTTAAGCAGCTGCCTAGTCTGCTCATTACGCTGGGCCGGCCCTGTTTCTAGCCCTTGCTCCATCTGAGACGATGGTATAATCAAATTGTAGAACACAACCTCTTCTGGTTTGGATGTTTTAAGGAGCTTGTAGTAGCCTAATGACGTCTGTGTAAAACAAATCTGTAATCAGACGTGCCTTGTCCTGGTCTCCTTCCTCTTTGGCAGATGCAGGTGGCAGCTGAGCCAGTATCACCTGACTAATGAAACCATACCAGTGCCTTGGGTGTCTGCGAGTAACTGGAGAGGACAGTTTGGCAGTCTGTACTCAAACTACATGTAACCGTCTCTTCTTCTCAGTGTGATCTGCAATTTTAGACTTTATTCATTTTAATTAAGAGTTCCACCCATGCTTTAGCGGTGCATTTGTGACAGGTGTTCCCGCCTCTTGTTTAGACATTGGGAGGTCACTTGTATGAGGTCGTAGCCTACTTGGTGTAAAAAGTTTGAGAACCACAATTTTAAGATATTTTACTAAAGCTAAAGCAACTGATTACATTTGAATATACAAAATGCTTTCTTTTTTGACAAAATGTTAAACGGTGGAAGTCAGTCACGTGATTAGCGGCTAGAGCTGGAGGCTGACATGTTGGAGAGGATTTTATGACACCTATCAATCACACAGTAATTTATGCAGCTGCTGCATCCATCATGGAGCTGAACACCAGGGTGTTACGTCATGTGAATTTCAAATCATGGTATTTTGATCCACCATCAAGGAAATACAAATCTTTTTTTTTTTTTTTAACCTTTTAACTTTCCTTAACCTTAATATTTTAATTCAAGCTGCCCTGGGTTTTTGAATCCCATCGGCGCATTAAACCTAGATGGAAGTAGCGCTGCAATTGTGTGGATACAATTTATAATTCTATTATACAACGGAATTTAACCTCATACCGCAGGTTTACACATGAGAAGTAGCCATGAGCCGACTGAAGTGACAGAAGATCACTGGAGAAATACATCAGCATCAGATGCTTATTCATAACCACATTGCCCTCCTGTGGTCATCATGGGGCATTTCAGTCTGGCCGCTGATCGATGGGGTGCAAAGCTCTATGGGTGACACCCAGGCTTGTAGTGTCCCCTTAATTATACGTCCAAAGACCTCTTGGGGCCCCCGATGATAACAATTCACACTATTTAAAAGAAAACGTAATTGTTTCCCAATGGTTTTTGCTAAATTTTAAATATACAATACAAGCAAACATTGACAATACAGACAATTACATCCTATATAAACAAATTCATATAAAGTTCATTGTAAGCTCATTTTATTTTGATGTGATTGATTTGTAGACAACCCTTTATACATAAAAATGTAAATAGGTGTGAATAACTATTTGAAATGTACGACCTTTAAATGTGTCTTATATTGCTCCTCCTGGCACATAACTTAATCAATAAAGTTATATCTAATCTAATTTGGTACATCCGTGCACATAAAACACTATGTTAAACATAAACATAGTTTAAAAAAGTTTATTTTCACTTAGGCTGTCTTAGACAGATTCAATTAAATAATTTCAATAAATTACTAACAGGCACATTTACAGTTTTGTGTGGCTTTAAACAACAATCAACATCCATGTAGTCAAGAACATTATTTTCAATAACTGCCTTGAAATCAAAACAGCTCATGGATCCAGACATTTATCAACAGTTTACTATAGTTTCTTTAGAACTTTACGTCAAGGCGTCTAATGCATGGCATCAGAGAAATACATTCATAACTCCGTTATGTGGAGAGCTGCATCAGTCGTCAGTGTCAGAGCTATCCACGGGGTCCGTGTTGTGTGTCAGCATGTAATTGTCCATGTCGATGGAAGGACAGTTATGGATTGAGTAACGTAAGCGCTCTGCGAGGATGGCTTGGCTCGTATATGGGGGAAGGCGAAGTAGGAAGAAGCAAGTCTGTGCTGTAGGCAGGCCATTGACAGGCTGAGAAAAGAGAAATCAAAATGTTATTGGATATTACATTATTATAAATATGATTTACTGTATATGTATGATGTATTTAAGTCCTCCAATACAACTTATAGGTAATATAATTAAAAAAAAATAACTGAAGCAGGAGCATCAATCACACCATTACTTATGTGATGCTGCTGTGCGTCCTTACCCTGTCAACCTTTATAATTTGAAACTTCTGGCTTATATCTGCTGGGTTGGAGGGCAACCTGGACCGTCCAGACACAAAACGTAGAAAAAGAACTCGCTCTTCATTGGTAAACTCCTCCAAACTCTCCCAAAACCAGCCAATCAACTGCTGGCTCTCAGTGATGTCACGGTAACGCACCAACTTCTTTAGCATTTCGACGGAGACCTCCGGGAGGCCACACACCAGCTGCTCCAGCTGCTGTGCTGTGAGCAGGGAGAGGAGGGGCACGGGGATGATGGTGGACATGCCCTCTCTGACTGCAGCCACCTGGACACAACACACAAAACATACAAAGTTTAGAAACACCAAAGATGAATAACAACAGGTAGCATTAGTCTCGGTCTCATACCTGAGAATCCATTTCATGCAGTCGGTATTGTAAGGCTCGCTCTACATATTCAGTTCGGTTGGAAAAGTTCAAAGAAATGTTCTGACCTCCAGGAACTATAGGCACAAGTCTTCCATCTGCGCTGTGAGCCACGAACGAGTCCAGTGGGATCATCTTAAAGGATAGAGAGGTAACACTCAGTGGACAAAGTTAAAGCATTAAAACATTCTCTAGAATAACTATTCACCACATGGAAATTCTCCTCAGTGATCCCACTGTTCTCCAGACGAAGAATACCCTGCAGACTACGAAAGGTCAGCAGATCAACCTCTTCAAGGTCGTTTTCCATTAATGGCATTGAGCAGAGCTGTTTCCACACCCAGGGAGCCAAATGCAGTTCCAGTGGTTTCTTTGTGCGTATGGCTACAGCCATGAGAATCCCCAAGAATCTGAACTGAATGATGTGATCATCAGACAGAGCCGCTGGGTTCAACAGAAACCTGGGATAAAAGAAATGACTTATTAATGCTCGCAATAGAAATATTATTAAAATCACGATTTTATCATAACATGAAGTTTACACATCAGAGTACACATCAGAGTACAAATCAGAGTACACATCAGAGGTCGAGTGCTTTATACTGTGATGTGATGACTGTAAAAAACACTGAGGGAGTAGTTTATGAGACCGCATCCCACTCTCTCTTCACAATGCTGAGTTCATTCATATAAATACCTGGGCGTCCATATTGACTCCAGCCTCATGTGAGATGTCCATGTAAACACAGTTTGGTAAATGGTCTTAACTTGCATAGCTCTTTTCCACCTACATGAAGTACTCAGTGCTTTACAGCAAGGAACCACTCACCCACTCAATCTCTCATCCAAGTGGGCAAGTGTCTTGCCCAAGGACACAGCGACAGTGTGCATTTGCGGGAGCCGAGATTCAAACCCCGACTTTCCGATCATGAGACGACCTGCTTTACCATCTGAGCCACTAACACCCCTGTAGCTGAGAACAGTCTCTGCAGGAAGCACAGTCTGTGTGTCTTTGTGTCTTTGGTGTTGCACAGAACATTATGCTTATTTTGTATCATGTTGTTATTAGATATGTAATGTATGTGTGGTTTGGTAACTTGACAAAATGGACTGAGTAGGCTAGCTGCACTCAAAATGGTGGGAGAAAAAGAATATCCATCATTACTGCAGATATTTGAAGAGAGCACCAAACAGGTAAGGAACATTATCTCTGACCCCTCCCGGGCGCTCCCAATATGAAATGTCCCTTTTTCAAATAAACCAGATTTACATTTCAGAAATATCATGTGCACATTCGTGTGAACTGAATGTTGCTGTTTTCATTGAAACCTTATCAACAACAATATGACATAAATAGTTAACAGATTCAGTTCATTACAAGTTATTATTAGTTGTATCTCCATGTTTAATTAATTGAGAATGGGATTTCTTCTGAATTGGTAAATCATCTCATTCAGAGGATGACAGCGGCTCATAGATAACAGAAGTGAAGAAGAGTAAACTGTGTTTGAGCTGCATTAATAAGAAGGTACTAAGTCACAAGATATCCATCTTTCATGGTTAGGAAATGGTCATAGACCAAGCCACTTATACCAACCATTTTATAACATTGTTATGCTGCACAGCCTATATTATTATATTTACCTGTCGGTGTTGCTGCCAACATCTGCAAAGCTATTTGGAGTGTTAATGAGAAGATCCACCGCATTGGACTGCAGCTCCTGCAGCAAAGACACAACACAGTAGTGAATTAAGAGTGACTGTTTGCTTCCATGTCATTGTCTGGGTTTCTCAGTCTTACTTGGCACATCTCTGTAATGGTGTCATCAAACACTCCTCCAGCGTCATCTGCTCCTTCTCCAACCAGCTTGACCTTCCAGGCTCGTGACGGCAGCCGCAGCTCCAGGGGGTTCAGATTCACCACCTGCTTGGCGATCTGTACAAAGATGGGCTTGCTTGATCTCCCCCTATGGAAATATGTGAATACAACAAATATTTACAACCAATGAATACTCTACTTGAAACTTCTGGCCAAAAGCATTCGACGTCATTTACCTGGTTGAAATCCGTTTCACAGTGATTTGTGGTCCATAAGTTTTACCCTGGGTCATTGTTCGGCCAATACAGCGGACCATAGGCAGAGTGTTTACCTTGGGTGACAGGAGGCCTCGAAGCTCACCTCGGATGATGGCGTGTGCCCCTAAACTGTAGCGTGACGTAGACACCTGGACAGGGAGTAATCATCATACAAAGATACATTTTAAAAACACATTTTACATTATAGATTCAATACAAGGTCAAATCGCTGGGTGAAGTTGCAGCTTTTCAGATTACCGGATTCTTGGTGTCGAGACGGAGTAGTCTCCATGATTTGTACATGTGGTCAGAGAAGTGGTAGAGCACCATGAGGCGCATGCTGAGTATGCTTGGGGAACATTCCTTCAGGGTGTTGAAATGAGGAGGAATTGACTGGGGAAGACCCAGCTGAAAACCAGCAGAACCACCTGAAGACAATACCAAACCTTAGGAAAACAATTAACATTCAGTACATGTATATAGTACAGTTATTCACCTGAGTTTTTGGTTGAGGTAGAGGGTGTTGTCCATGCCGCACTGTGGCAGCGACCAGCAGAGATCTGACAAATCTTTTTGTCATGGAGCACAGTTATTAGGGTTGGTTCCTTCACTGGGTTGGAGTGACCAAGACCGAGCTAGAAAAGCATTTGGAGTCATTTTGTTGTTGTTCATCTCTTTTTTTATGTTATGGGGACGTAATGTTTTTTACCTGTCCCTCACTATTGCAGCCCCATGCGTAGACATCCCCAGTGGAAGATAGAGCGAGAGCATGTTCACAGCCAACAGCAATGTCTTCAATGAAGATTCCTTCCAGAGCAGGCACCACCTGAGGATTGGACTTATTCTTCAGCATGGAGTCTGGTAAGCCAATCATACGCTCTGAGAGAACAACAGGAAATAAATTACCTGCTCAAAATATTTTTTTTCCATGTACCTTGTAAATCCTGATACAGTACCTTGTCCAAATGTGTATACTTTTCCATCATACGATAAAGCTACAGAAAACTGAGTTCCACAGCTGACCTTCTTAATTCCAATGGTGCACAGCTGCTCCACTTTCTTAAAAGACACCAGATGAGTGTAGTGATAGCGGGTATATTAAGATTTAATTATAGCAATGCAAAAAGTACACTTGATTGCATCATTCTTACTTGTGGGTAGTACTTTGCAGATGAAGACCCTGTCCCTAATTTCCCATAATCACCATCTCCAAATGCCCACACAACCATGCCATCGAGTGACACTACCAGAGTGTGATTGAGGCCACACGAAACCTGACATGAACATACAATTTAGAAATGACCCTTAACAATAATGATTTTATTTAATGAATTTAATTGTATATACATTCTTTAAGACAAAGTCCTATTTGTCTCACCTGGCCAACATGGTAGCCTTCAAGAGTAGCCACTCTTTCAGGAAGCATTTTATTAGATGTCGACCTTAAACCAAGACGGCCTGACTCTCCGCTGCCGAAGGTAAACAGTTTCCCATGAGCAGTTACAACGGCAGAGTGCCTGAAGCCGCAGGAGAGCTTCAAATAGAAGAAAACAAAGACAGTTTATTGTTAAGAAATGTGCAGTAAAATGTGTCAGCAAAACTGTATATCTATACCTGAATGACCTCTTCACCCTGTAACGCCTCAATTTGTTTGGGTCTTCTCTGTCTTTCGTTGTTTCCATGACCCAGTTTTCCAAAATCTCCATCTCCCCAACTAAAAACCTCTCCAGACTCAGTCAGGGCCATAGAGTGTCCGTCAGAGCCACATGATGTCGCCAGCAGAGTCACCACATAACCTGTCCACATCAATAAGTCTCAGTAAGGTCATCCAGGTGTGCTCCATTACAGCAAAGTAGGCAAAGATTCTTCAGTCTTCATCTGTCCTCTGTAGTTGTTGAAGTGTAGGATGTTCCATTCTTTATCCCAAGAACTTCGTCAGCACTGAGCAGAATTGACACGCTCGTGGGACTTTTATGAAGAAACCAATAGGAGGAGTTAACCTCTAAGTTCCACGTCTTGGTTCTAAAGGTTGGAAAAACATCTTGGTCTATTCACACCTAATTACTGCTCGTTACCGTCCTATTGACTTACCCTGGGCTTTGTTCTCAGGCTGTTCACACTTCATTTGCATGACAGAGAGATGGTTTCTGTCTAAGGATGTTGTTGTAGATCAGTGCTAAGTTAATAATAATAATAATGCATCGGTTTTATATAGCGCTTTTTTGGACACTCAAAGACGCTTTACATGGCATTATTCTTTCACTACACACTTGGTGGTGACAAGCTACTATTGTAGCCACAGCTGCCCAGGGGTAGACTGACAGAAGCGAGGCTGCCAATTTGCGCCATCGGCCCTTCCGACCACCACATATTCACTCTCTCACTACATTCATAGGTGTGGGTGAAGTGTCTTGCCCAAGGACACAGCGACAGTCTGCAGCTGCAGGAGCCGGGATTCGAACCCCCGACCTCTCGATCATGAGACGACCCGCTCTACCATCTGCGCCACTGTCGCTCACCAGTTAAATCCAAGTCCTCCGTTGCGGTTCATGGATGGATTCTCTTTTTTGAACAAATATTGCTTCTTTTACTCCACGCTCTATTCTCTTTGGCTGAAATCTTAACTTCACTGTCCTCAAATGAGTGATCTCAAAACAACCAATCACTCATTTGAAGACAGTGAAGTTGAGATGCTAATGAAGCTGGGCCAGTGACCAGAGCAGGACCATAGATAAATGTGAACAGCCTGAGAACAAAGCCCAGGGTAAGTCAATAGGACGGTAACGAGCAGTAATTAGGTGTGAACAGGCTAAGATGTTTTTCCAACCTTTAGAACCAAGACGTGGAACTTAGAGGTGAAGTCCTCCTACTGTTTGTTTCTTAAAGGACCCATGAGGGTGTCAACTCTGCTCAGTGCTGATGCTTGGGATAAAGAACGAAACGTCCTACACTTCAACTACAGGGTACAGATGAAGACTGAAGAATCTTTGCCTACGATGGACAACTCCTGTACGACTGAGAACTTACACAGACACATTAAATGTTGAATTAGGTTAAATTAGGTTGAAAAACTAGAACAGGGTTTATGCAGGTAGCAGAAAGTCAAATTTAATGCTTTTTAATGCCCAAATACTACATTTTTAATGCCACAAATCAAATATGTATTATTAATTTCCATATTCAATAGGAAATGTGATACAACAGACAACTTTCCAACAGAAAAAGTGCATAATTTCTTTAGTCTAGATCCTGTTTTTTGTGTTTTTGACAAAGCAGTAAAATTAGTTGAGCAATAGGGCAGGGGTACATCATATAAAAGCGAATACCACATGCACAATATGATATGGCCCTATTGACAAAATAATTTCCCAAGAACTTTTGATTTAATGCCAGTCTGGATTCTATTTAATGCTTTTTAATGACATTTAAGGCCTTATTTTTGATGCATTTCCTTTAATGACTTTTAATGACTCACGGAAACCCTGTAGAAGATTTTTCAACCCATATTTTGAGAACGATCACTTAGTCCATATGACAATGAAAGTATTGAACCAATGACTATGACAGTTTTTCACATCTACAGTGTATATACATATATTTGTACCTTGAAATGCTGAGATAATAGTGGGGACATAGAGGTCATCAGAGTTACCCTGCCCCAATCTGCCATATTGTCCTTCCCCCACAGCCAGGACTGTCCCGTTGGACTGGATCAGGAAAGTACAGTTCTGACCACATACAACCTGCGAAAAATAATAAATAAATAAAAAACAGCTACAAAAACCCACCTTTACAAAACGACCGAAGATCAGAATGTATATCACCGTTACCTGCTGTGTTTGGGATAGGGAGGGTGCAAGCGTGGGGACGATCAGGTTTGATCCTGTTCCAGCCAGTTGACCATATCGCCCATTTCCCCACAGGTAAACGTCACTCTTCCCACCTTGTTGCCAATCCTAAAATAAAACATCTTAATGTACATGTACTGTATATATGTATCCACGGCTACAGTATGTGAGAATGCGTTCAGTTACCTCCGGTCTAGTGATGGCCCAAGACATCAACTGCTCATCCATTTTAAAGCTCCATTTGCTATTATCCTATCAAATATATTTTAACGGTTTAAATTCATAATAAAATATTATATGTTTGGTGAAAGTCAGCTCCAAACTACTGACCAGAGCCACTGCAGTTTCCGCGTCAGTGATGTCTTCAAACTCTAGCGTAAAGGAGGGTGGGAAGGCCGTGCCGCTGGCGATGGCCTCAGCGCTGCGGACAGTGGTGGAGTAAGTGGTGAGCCAGCTCCACTCGAAGGGGCAGGAGTGAGAGTCTGCAGATCTGTGATGAGGAGGTAAAGTGTACTGGCACAGGTGCTTCTCTAAGGACAAACCAACAGCGATGGAGGCCAACGTCTGGAGGAAGGCACTGTGGACGAGCTGGTCGCCAGAGGTCACGTGGATCTGGAACGCAAGAGACAAGGTCATTCAGATTGTATTTCAGGGCTACATGCAATGTAAACTAGGACTAAACCAGGTCTAAACCAGGGGTAAACCAGAGCTAAACAAGGGCTAAACCAGGACTAAACCAGGTCTAAACCATGACAAAACCAGGTCTAAACTAGGTCTAAACCAGGGGTAAACCAGAGCTAAACAAGGGCTAAACCAGGACTAAACCAGGTATAAACCAGGACTAAACCATGACAAAACCAGGTCTAAACCATGACTAAACCAGGTCTAAACCAGGGCTAAACAAGGGCTAAACCAGAGCTAAACCAGGACTAAACCAGGGCTAAACCAGGGCTAAACCAGGACTAAACCAGGACTAAACTAGGACTAAACCCAGGACTAAACCCAGGACTGTACCTTCTCATAATTGTATTGTTCCTGGAGCAGCAAAGGGAGTCTCTCCAGAAGCACAGCCAGGCACGGGGCCCTGTTTAA
>OMNZ01007326.1:0-38950 GCA_900303255.1 Lesueurigobius sanzi | reverse complement strand
TTACGTTGCCAGAACAGATAAAAGTTTTCAATGTAATGCAGTCCTCTGGAAGCACAGGCTTTAGACAGCCATGTATTCAACTGCAGCAGGCGACTGAATTTGTTCATCCTCCTGTCGATGTTTGGGAGAAAAATAGTTTATTAAAGTCTTGTTTTAAGATTTCAGTTTGCTCATATCTGATGTCCACTGCACCAACATGCATAACCAGCTGTTTCACTCCTGGGTGTTTTGCCAATTCTGCAGGTAGCACTTTTGTGATGTCAGAGACTGTGGCACCGTGGAAACTGCATGTAACAATTCGGCTGGTGTTTATATTAGATATGGCTCCATCTCCGAGCACAACGACATCACTGGCCTTGACACTTGGCATAGATCGTCGCTCCCTCTGGTGCTTTGTTTTGACTTCTTGCACTCGGTTTTGCACAGTTATTTTACTTTTTCCATTTTCTCCCAGTTTGTAATTATCTGTCACATTTTGCTCTGACAGTGGTAAATATCTGTTTTTTAGCTTAATTCTGGGTGATGTTACATATCTTCCATTGATACCAGCACTTTGTCTTTGCTTCGGCTTAGCTCCAAGTTGATTATAAGTGTTTTTAGAGAGTCTTGGAAAAGACACGGTATCATTTAGATTTAGATTCATGTTGTAAGTAGCAGTTTTTTCACCCTTTCCTTTGGAAGTAAATGTGGACTTACTGGGTTCTGTTGGTAGTGTATCATGAAGTCCTTTCTCTGTTTCTAAAGCAAAAATCCTTTCTTGAAGTAAACAGATTTCTTGTTGATATATCCGACAGCTTTCACAGGAAGACTTCGCTTGGTTTAATTCCATGGGCATGTTTAGAAGATTGTAGTCGCTGGCTCGTCAGATTAATTGTAAAAAAGCACAAAAATGATTCAAAAAGTCTTGGTTCACTTAAAAGAAGAGAATAGAATCATGTCCAATACGTATAGAAGAAGATAAAATCATTAAAAAAGTGATTAGAAGGGCAAGCAGCAGGAGCAAACACTGACACGTCTGCACTCTTCGAAAGCAGGAAGCAGCAAGCCTACTTATATTGTAGATTCTCACCAAAGGCAGAGCCAAGATTCTTCAGTCTTCATCTGTACTCTGTAGTTGAAGTGTTGGACGTTTCAATCTTAATCTAAGGACGATCTTTGGTCTAAGATCGAAACATCCAACACTTCACAGGTGAAGACTGAAGAATCTTTACCTACATATGGAATTATGTTTTAAACAAAAAAAGTTTGAAATAGATTTTTCAAAAGAGACCCTTCTTTCGTTGATTACTGCTTTGCAAACTTTTATCAAAGAACTTCACCATGTAGACACCAGAAATGGTTTTCACTTTCGATTATGAAGCTCAATGAGAAATGCCAACAATAAAGGGCACCAATTTCATCCTTCTTTGTTTCCTACAAAATTCCATGTGTTCAGTGGAACACATTGAAGGCATTAAACATAGATACGTAGATAAATACTTTATTGATCCCATGAAGGAGAAATGAAGTAGGGGTTAGCGCGTGCTTCACAGTAACAAGGTCCCAGATTCGATCCCTGGGGTGTACGGGGCCTTTCTCTGTGGAGTTTGCATGTTCTGTCTGCGTAGGTTTCCTCCGGGTGCTCCGGTTTCCCCTACCACCAAAAACATGTACAATAGGTCAGAATGAATGAGAGTGAGAGAGTGAATGGTTGGTGGTGGTCGGAGGGCGCTGAATAGCGGCCTTGCTTCGGTCTCCATTGAGCATGGCGTGAATGAATAATGTCTACAGCGCTTTGAGAAACTTTGTGTAGCAGGATCTGATATCACCAAGTAATTAAGAGCCCAGGGCCAATGTCAAAGTTGTTTGCCCAGAACCAATGTTACAGCCAGCCAATCAGGGGTCAGTTGTGCTAGATAGTCAGCTCGGTAGGGACGATCTGCTTTGGAAACTTTAAGGTTAGGGCTAGGTTTAGGTATATTTTCAGACAAAACAACTCATAGATTTATCCTGTTCCTAAACTTAATTTTTGTCATGACAGCTCAAGTTTTCACCCCTGATTGGCTGGCTGTAACATTGGTCCTGGGCAAAAACCTGGGCTGGTCTTATAGCAGTGGGAACAAATGATCTCTTAAAACACTGTTGTGCCACGCAGGGAGAGCAGCCTGTTGCTACGGTTACGGGTACTCCCCCCATCATAGAGAAGCAGACTCTGTGATGGGCAGCTCGACCATATGAGCCACTGTCACCACATATTATTAAGCCACCACTTATTAGGTTATGGCACGATAATTAATCATCTGTTACAACAAAAGACCATACCATAATTTATCACTGTATTTCTTTCAGTCTGAGTCTCAGTTGAATATTGCCCGTTTTAATTGTCTTCTTGCCATGACTCATTGACTAAGTAGTTTTTAATAAGGCATCCCTCTTCAGAAGGCCGGGTTTGTTTGTGCTGCTGAAAGGTCTTGGGAAGCGGCCCATCTTTTTAATGATCGCCGACGAGATGTCAACCTCACTCTCCTTCATAGCTTATAACCTTTTTCACACAGCGCCACTGGGAAGACATTCAGTCTGTCAGGTAATGCAAAAATTATGATGAGGTGATTCCTCAGGGCAGTTGCCCGCGGCTGACACGCCCGCCTGACGCAGACTTGGTAGCAGATCATTTATTGTCCTCGTGAGGAAATTTGTTTCCAGTGAGTAAAAGACATCCAAAAAAACAAAACCAACATACTACTCACAAGTCCATACTCTGATCCTATGAATATATAAATAAGATTAAAAAAAAAAAAAAAAGGGAGACCAAACTATTTAAACCATCCTATCTGCCCAGACCAGCTGTGCAAATAGTCTAAGATAAAATTACCTATAAAAACATAAATTAAGTTTATTTAATTGCAGAATCACTTGTGGGACAAATGACTGCCGGGTTCTGTTTATGGTGAAGCCTGGGCACGGGTATCTCCGACCAGAGGGGACCAGCTCAAACTCCCTGAACAGAGGATGTTTAGAGTCAGAGAATATTTAGTCTGCTTTGTCCAGAGCTCGAGGTAAATAAATGTCTTGCAGGCTGTTCAGATGAATGCCTTGGATTTTACTTGCAACTGTAATTATTTTCCTGAGCGAGTTCTTTTGTGCCTCAGTTATGGACCCACACCAACAGACAATACAAAAAGTCAGAGCACGCTCCACAAAAGCCCTGTAAAACATTTTCAACATTGTTTAATCCACCTGAAAGGACACCAGTTTCTTCAGAAAGTATAGTCTTTGCTACAATGTGATCTGTATTTTTGTCCCACTTCAGCTTGTTGTCTAAGACCACACCCAGATATTGTGCTCAGAGTGTGGAAGGTGAAGTTCAGACAACATCACTGGTGGGTAACCTTGCCTGCAAGCTGAATTCTCGCGGTATTTGTGATTTCACAAACACACGAGAATCCATCTTGCCCCGAGCCCGCTAAAGTGTTTGAGCCAGGACCACCAGTGGGACGGAGCCACGAAAGCAGCAGGTGCCGAGCAAAACAAACATTTGTTTCGAAAATAAGGTAGTGTGGGTTAAGGTGCCTTCAACCCGCAAACTCGTGCTACAAAAAAACGCAAAAACCACTCGACGACATTATGATGTACAGCTCAGAGCCGCTATCTAACAAACAACTACGAGCGAAACTCCGAACGGATTTGTTTGGAGCGGTCCCAGATTGATATTGTGGAGAACTCAACTACAAGTGCTACACAATGTCTATCTGGCTCTTGCCAGGTTAACTGGTGGGTGCCCCAGACATGACCTGGGTTCAGGCCATGTCTGGGGCATTCTTCGGAAACGTGAGTCCAGTTTTTTTTTGTCTCATCTTTTTGTTTCTGAATTACTGCCTGGATGACTGAGAATTTGCATCATTTATGTTGCGTTAAATGTTCATCAAAAGCAGGAGAGCTGCCGACACTTTGAGGAATTTCATTTTTTTCTTAATTCTTGTTCAAATTTATCCAAATACTTTCAGATTGCATTTAACCCTCTGATGCCCAATGGTATTTTTAGGTCATTTCTCTCGCCTGGAGTTTTTTGCTCTTTAATGCTATTAAAACACCTCCTTTCAGTGTACCCTCAAGTGTCAACATACTTGTTTATTTATTTTTTTCAGGACAACCTGGACTTTCATAATTAACAAGTTATATTTGGTTCATAAGTATGTAAAAAATGTTTTAACACCAGAAATACAAAAGAGCCGGGAATCTCCTTTTTTTCAGTGGAAAAAAAGTAAGTTTCTATCTTTTATGGATCAGAAGATATTCGCAGGTAAGTAAACTTTATCTGTGGCATCGTCAGCGACGCTAATGGGGCTCAGAGGGTTAATATGTTCAAAGGTCAAAACAAAACATCCTCACTGGACGTGCAAGGAGAAAAGCCCTAGTGTGTTGTTTCACCAAGAATTTATAAAAATGATAAGATGACTCACTCGCCACTCTATCCCTCTATTTCATTGTTGTGGACTATACTCTTTTGATAGAAGATACAATATTTAGTGTTGAACTAGTAATTGCTAGTTTCCCATCACTTCATTTCCATGGACAGGGCTTCAATTTACATAAATATCACATCTTTTAAAAAGTGGCCACACATACACAGTCACTGAAGGAGAGCAAACCATCAGGGATTCAAACAGTCGCCCGCAAAATCTCCACAACAATCATGACCGCTCAGAAGGACAGTCCTGTGAAAGTCTCTAGACTCCAGACCCGAGGCCTCGCTCACTTCAGGGAATAAAAACTCTTCACAATCCTCTCAAATGCATGATGGTGACCTTTACTTAAAGAGCTCATTTCCATGTAATAACATCTCTAGCATGGCCAATGCATTTATCCCAGCTCTCTGCCCGCTGGTAAATCTGAAACATTGAAATACTGTTAACTCTTTGCAAGTAGGTATTAGCTCTCTGAGTGCAGCGGCTGTAAAAGAGATTGGAGGCGTCTCACATCTGGAATATAACATGAAAGGCAGTCTCACTGTGCTTTGTCCTGACTCGCATATACTGTATACTGTAAGTAAATGCTAGTCAGTTAGTTGAAGTTATATTTATACAACTATGAAATAGCCAATGAGTGCAAATTACATGTTTAGTAAACTCTAAATATTGATGGTGCTGATTGTAGAAGCTGCTTTTCCGTCAAGATGTATCTGAGAGCCGCATGCAGTCATCAAAAGAGCCACATCTGGCACCCGAGCCATAGTTTCCCTACCCCTGCTTTAAAGATTCATGTAAGTGGTCAGAAATATAAATATAATGTGTTAGAGTCAATATGCTTGAGACCCCGTTGTGCTCTTGAGACCACAAATTAAACAGTAGAGTCTGCATGCTGTTCTCTGATGCAAGTTAAATGAACTATTACTATTTATTTAACAATTTAAGCAAAAGTGTTAAAAGTGATTCACAGATAAAAGTAGGATACATTTAAAGTAGATACTAATATAAGTAAAAAAAAAAAAGAAAAAGAAAAGATCTATTCAAAAATGAGGGTATATTAATAGTGACGAGTGCAGATAACATCCTTTCTTTTGAAGAAATGGTTTTAGCCTTGACATACGACTTCACATAGTCATGTACAATGATGAATGAATGAATGACAAATGATCTCATTGACAAAGCACAGAGAGCAATTTAGAGCAGTCGGTTTACTCTACACATTATGTTATTGGACAGTGAAGGAGCACCAGAGCTAATTAATCCAGTATCCTTTATTGCACTAATGGTTTTTGTTTTGTAACACGGCATTTTCACTAATGACTTTGGTGAAATGTCAATAATCAATCAATCAATCAATTTATTTTTGTAACGCCCAATATCATAACAGAAGTCATCTCAAAGGTCGGTATGGACAAAAACAAATCAATATCAGACTCAATAATGATCAAAAATAAGTCACACACGAATGAAATGTCACACACGAATGAAATGTCTCGACCAGATGTAATGTCCCGTGAATAAGTAAATCACTTAGAGTAACAAGCTTAGAGTATCCCCCATCCTTAGACCTTCCTCTACAGCGAGGAAAAACCCCAAAAAACCAAAATCACATAACGAAAACCAATTTAAAGGAAGGATCCATTTCCCTTGGACGGATGGGCTAGTGGTGAAATAACAGTTCTGTCTTCATTGCATTATTGTAATTGTCCTGTTTCCACATGACAGTAAACTGATGCCACTATGCACCTTATGGTTTAACATTGTATCTCTTTTTATACATTTAGGACTGTATGGGTTTGTAGAAGTACAGCACGCAGACCCTCTGTTCCTCTTTGTTGTTGAGAACATACTTTTCAGAATCCACAAAACTCAGATGATCCACACTGTGATCTTCATTCAGTGGGACACGCTCAGACAGATCGCACAGAGACTGGATTAGAAATGTGTTCAAAGCCATATTCACAAAGAATCAGAAAAATTAGCACCTTTACTTGCTGGATTTCTTTCTTTATTCTATTCTCACATGTATTATTTTGTTGTTGATATTTTAGGACTTATTTTAGGATTGTCATTTTTATTTTAAGATTACTATTTGAGCTACTGTGACAATGCAATTTCCCTTGTGGATCAATAAAGTCTGTCTAAGTCTAAGTTACAGTTAGTTGGTAACAGGAGTTGTCCTCTACTGTCTCATCATGTTTTGTACCCAAATAAAGTACAGAGCAGTTACTGGAAACAACAGAGACCATATCTTACGATAATAATGTGCCATCTATCCATTTGGATATGTTACATCAGGATCTGCAGCTGCCATGGGGCAGACTAACAAAAAGGTGGCCTTTGACCACGAGTAATATCACAGTCACCAACATTCAGACAAAGGCAAGAAGTCAGCATTTTATTTCAACAATGACAAAGATGTGGAACTAACCTTGATTTGACTTGAACCACTTGATTTTCGCTTTCACCAAATTTGTCTGTTTTAGACAATCTTGATCAAATCTAATCTTTGGCGAGGCATGTTTATTTGTAGAGCAAAATTCATACACAAGGCCATTCAAAGTGTTTCACATTTACATGAAATCCCAAGAAGGCAAATAAAATCAATAATTAAAACAATTTAGTTACATTAAAGCGAAGAGTGCATGGCTACTTTCAGTTGTCATATGCACAGGCAAAAAGCCTGGTTTCAGCCTGGTTTCAGCCTGGTTTCAGCCTGGTTTCAGCCTGGTTTCAGCCTGGATTTGAACATTGTCATAGTTGAGGCCTGTCTCTCATCTTTTAGAGCATAAAACAAAAACTTGTAAAACCCTGTGAGCTAAATGTCTTGTGATATTTGGCTTCATAAAATAAATGAATTTATTGAACAGACTAGATACTGAAAATGCCATTGTGAATGTAACCTTTGGCCACATTCTCACTGCATGTCTGTGTGTTAACAGTAAGAATAGGCAGATGACAATATGGTGCGTCATCTTCAATGGTTAAAATAACAAGACAGCTGTTTAACCAGAAGTGCAATCAGAGGTGCTGCTGCAGACATCATTCCACTATAACACCACCGGAAACACTCTTCAACACTCTACAGCTTTCATTTTACATTTTCATTTGGATTCTCTGACAAAAAATAGAACGTTTAAAATACGTGACCTCCGACCTTTAAGTCAGGTGCAATTATTACCAGTGGGTTGACTCTATGTATTATTATTTCTAATTTCAGCAATCAGAAACCAGTACATCTAAATATAAGGAATTCCAGGGTGAGACAATAGAGAGGTAACGAGCCATATGAATAGGCTAAGATGTTTTCCAACCTTTAGTACCAAGAGACGAGGGACTTAGAGGTTAACTCCTCCTTCTGGTTTGCTCTTAAGAGACCCACGAACGTGTTTAAGTCTTTATTAAGCTGATGACGATCTTTGGACTAAGATTGAAACGTCAGACACTTCAACTACAGAGTACAGATGAAGACTGAAGAATCTTTGCCTAGGAAGGACGACTCCTGTACGACTGAGAACCTACACAGAATTCTAATCTAAATTAACATAGCCTACGAATACATAAATGCAATACAACTTTATGATTTTAATTTCCGAGGGCAGAAAATGTATGTGACTTGGACTCTTGTTGGCCACCGGTGGCACAGTCAGATTCCTGGGTGACTCCTTGCTGCCCCCCAGCGGCTTACAGCAGCGTTACACATTTTAGTAGCTAGAATCTGCCTAGCGTGCGTTCTGAACCACTGAGATATTACTTTTATGGACCAGTTGATTTTTTTTTTTTGATACCACTATGCAATTCTTTCATTTCATTTACTTTTATTTATTTGTTTGAGCATCGGGATTTCACAAAGTTTAGCGAGGCACAGAAAGAAAAGACAGCTGTGATGCCCAAAAGGAGTAAAGCTGATGAGCGCCGACCCCCTTTCATATAGACGTATTGAAACAAAACAATGTTACGTCGGTTATCAGCTCATTAGAGACATTCATTGAACATGGTTATTAACGATTCCATTATAAGTTCTAAACAATATTCTGTTCTCTATTCTACACACAATCAGTCATCATGTACATAATAAGTACATTCATTGTTGATGCTTGATAACCACGATTCTGTTCTAAGTTCACAGCCATATGCCTGAACCTATTTACAATTACTTTATCAACCATGCAATAAAGATATTGAGAGAACAGCATGACGTCAACAGTGAAACTAATTCCTGTAATTTGTTTATCGGGATATCACAAACTTACTGTTCATTGCCTCTTGTCTCAGTATTTTCACAAAACATTCTCACTTAACCTTAACGCTTGCCACATTGTCACTAATGTCCTTTGTGTTTATGCATATACAACGTGAGCCTCACTCAGTACACTGTTGACTTTTCCACTTGCATATCCAGCCACACCTTCCAGGCTATACCTGCTGGCTCACTACCTCAGAGAAACAACAGAAACCAGCATTAGGACAAGGGTTAAGAATACTCCAGCAGCTCATTCAGTAAGGTATGCTCAAACACGTCTTTTATTTAACATATTACTGCTAAATTAATATCAGCAATGGCAAACTTTAGTCTAATTACTATTTGACTGTATCATTTGGAAAAGGTCATGTGATTAACTTATTTAAAATATGGTCTCAATAACTATATTATGAATGCGGATTAAATAAAATTGCCATTACCAAAACGGAGGCCAATCCTTAGCTTCAGCAATTGTGAATATACGTCAAGCAGTTTTCATAATTTGCATCTCTTGAGAGCATTTGCTTTGTTTTTACATGTACAGGTCATATTCAAGTCAGTGAGCATTTACAATAACACTGGGAATCGAAGGCATAAGTGTTTTTGTTTACCAAGTTTGACAGACAGATGAGTGAAACTGAATTTTAAAATATTTCGAAATGGAAATGCTAAACAACTGGTGGAGCAAGATTTTCAAGTGAGGAGCGTGTGAGCTTCCTGACTCAGACCTATGCTCAGGACTAGTCATCGGTTTAAGCTCTGGTTCTGTATTTGTAACATTAAGGTCTTTCTTTTCAGTTTCAGGTGAAGTGGATAAAATGGACAAGAGTAAAGAGGCTATGGACCCCCCGCCATACCCTGGACCACCCGAGTTTAACATAGAAACAGGTAGGACCCGCTGGATTTCATTTATTGACATCAACCAACCTACATTACACTCAAAAGTACAACAAATGGCGAGTGCGTCAGGGCCCCAGTGTGTATAAAACAGGTGCTCTTCCAGGGTGTGGCCAGGAATCGATGAGATAAGAAATACTGACTTGCAAAAAGAGTCAAAAGAAGATCATCCGAGGCACTTTCTTTTGAAAAATCTTATAAAAATGATAATCCTTTATTACATCATGGACAGCCAATGCGTTTCGACACTGACTACATCACACTCATTGGTTAATAAACAATGAGAGTAATGAAAAGTTAACTATTATGGTTAGTTCACTACTTTGATTATACACACTGTGACGTAACGACTAGCTCATAGTTACTGAATCACAGTTAAGTCATACTTTTAGTTCTGTTTTCTGAGTGACCGCAACAGTAAGGACGAAAAAAAAAGAAAAGCTGCTTTTGTAAATTATGCAAAACGGTTATGAAAACACACATTTGAACAGTAGACAACAAGGACACTTTTTTTAATACACACTCTATTCGTTATTGATAGCTTTAACTAACATTAACATTATATATTAAAGAGTCAGTTAACTACACGAGTCAGTCGAGTGACACAAGTCTAATATTTGCTCTAGACGGAAGCCAAATTGATGCAGGGCTGACGACACACAGACAAACAAGACAAACTCCTTTTCACATTCATTCACTTCAGAAATGTAGAAACAGTATTCCACCTGACACCTGTCATTTTGTACTGCTGTTTTTACATTGTTGTCATGTCATGTCTTTTGTTTATGTAAAGCTCATGAGATGTCCATGTAAAGCTAACCCAGGACACATCATTAACTGTCACTGTATTATTTCTTTCAGCTCAGCCAATGTCTTATCAGTACGCGGCCCAGCCACAGGTGGTGCAGCCTGGTAAGTTTCAGGTTAAAGTATTGGTACAGTGGGTTTTAGTCAAATATTAAAATGTCACTTATTACCCTGCTATACTACATAGACATTTTATCTAGCATCATATGGAAAAAGGAAACAAAGAACTCAAGATGAGGGACACAGAGGTTAGAAAGAGACTCACAGAAAGAGGATCCTGGGTTCAATTTCTGGGCTGGGTGGAGCCTATCTACATTAATTACAAACTGAATAAAAAGTATAACATTTTGTACAATGGTGTGATTGATAATCATGATTTGATTTTAAATTCCACCAAGACTAAAAAAATGGTCGTAGACCAAATCTGTGGGGGATCACAGCCCCTCGTGTTATACACAACACTGTGATTGAGCAGGTCTCCAGCTATAGATATTTGGGGCTCCACTAACACAGTCTGTTTAGCTGGAGCACTCACATTGATAGTCTGTGCTCTCAGCTCCTACAGTGGCTCTACTTTCTACACAGACTGAGGTTGTATGGAGTCAGCCAAAAGCTCATGTTTATGTTTTACCAGACGGTGATGTTGAATCAGCTTAAGTACGGTATAACGGCTTGGTACAGAAACCTCACACAGGCAAAAGCTAAACTGGCAGTCTGGCACGACAAACCAACAGTGGTGAAATGAAAATAATGGGGATCAAAATCCCTAACCCCTCCAATGCCCTGCACTGTAAACCCTGATTCGCTGGGATAACAGAAAAAGCGAGGAAACCTGTTACCTTAAATTAGCAGAGTTAACTAGGTATAAAGGTTAAATGTACTTGAATAATCCAAAGCAAGTAAGAATGCTTAATTGTTTTAAGTTATGTTAGCTAATCATTGTAATGAAATGTCCTCTTGAGCAGTGCACTTGACTCAAGCATGGTAAGCTTGGAAAGCTGAGTGTAAGCTAGTTACATGACTACCTAAGGGACACTTTTAATGATAGCTGCACATTGTGAGTTAGAGCTAGGTTTAGGACAGTAATGTTACTCCTTATTAAAACACAAGTTAAAAATGCTTATGTCCTCCATTCGGAGTACCAGCTACTAACCATAATATTTGCTCTAGACGGAAGCCACATTGACACAGAGACAAAAAAAAAACTCACTTGAGAAATGTAGAAACATTATTCCACCTGACACCTGTCATTTTGTACTGCTTGTATTATTACTGATTTTAAACATGTAGCTGTACCGTTTCAACATTGTTGTTATGTCTTTTGTTTATGTAAAGCTCATGAGATGTCCATGTAAAGCACTTGAATTGCTGCATTTACAAGAAGTTAGCCCAGGACACATCATTAACTGTCACTGTATTATTTCTTTCAGCTCAGCCAATGTCTTATCAGTACGCGGCCCAGCCACAGATGGTGCAGCCTGGTGAGTTTCAGGTTAAAGTATTGGTACAGTGAATCAAAATCCCTAACCCCCTCAATGCCCTGTCCGAGCAATCTGTGCGGAGACAGGCCCAGAAGATACTGGCTTCACATGTCCTCCATTCGGAGTACCAGCTACTAACCCTAATATTTGCTCTAGACGGAAGCCAGATTGACACAGGGCTGATGACACAGAGACAAAAAAACTCACTTCAGAAATGTAGAAACATTATTCCACCTGACACCTGTCATTTAGTACTGCTTGTATTATCATTGATTATAAACGTGTAGCTCTACTGTTTTTACATTGTTGTTGTTATGTCTTTTGTTTATGTAAAGCTCATGAGATGTCCATGTAAAGCACTTGAATTGCTGCATTTACAAGAAGTTAACCCAGTACACATCATCAACTGTCACTGTATTATTATTTCTTTCAGCTCAGCCAATGTCTTATCAGTATGCGGCCCAGCCACAGCTGGTGCAGCCTGGTGAGTTTCAGGTTAAAGTATTGGTACAGTGGATCAAAATCTAACCCCCTCAATGGCCCTGTCCGAGCAATCTGTGCGGAGACAGGGTGAGAAGATACTGGCTGACCCTTCACATGTCCTCCATTCGGAGTACCAGCTCCTCCCCTCCAGGAGATTAGAGTGCCTCAGTGTAGGCTGAACAGATTCAAGAACTCTTTTCTACCTACGTCTATAAGGCTCTTAAACAGACTTGAGTGTAATCCTGGTGCTTTGATGTTCTATATGCATGTGTTTTATGTGTAAATGCATCAATTATGTATTGCATGAGGCACTTCAGCACAAGTCCAAGACAAACTTCCCTACAGGGACAATAAAGTATATTGCATCGTAAATAAATAAGTCAGACCAGACCCATTCCATTTCTCTCACTTTAAGAATAATAAATGACTAGTCTAGCACCAAACTTAAACATCTTCACATAGTGGCGTGGATACTCTCTGAACCCACAGTATATTCATTTAGTAAATAGGTCTGACATAGCGACTGATGATTGTTTTTCTCACAGTTACAGTGGTGGTGCAGCCCACTCTCAGAGACTGTCCTGGGCAGATGATATGTCCTCACTGTCAGAACCAAGTGGTCACTGTAGTGGAGTACAAAAATGGCACCCTCACCTGGATCATCTGCGGGGTAATCGGCATATTCCTGTGAGTAAACGACTATTAAAATGCCTTTTCTGCATTAGTTACGGTTGGTCAAAATAATGAACAGTGGTAAAGTGGCAGGTGATGTACAGACACTGATATAATATTGGTCATATAAATGCTTAAAAAATCTATTACTGATACCAGAAGTAGGGCGGGGTTTCATTAAACAATTCCACTATGGCAAGCTCCTTAGAGCACACATTTCTGAGCATGTCAAAAAAGAAAGCAAGTAGCTAGCCCATTCCTGTCAGGAGTTATGGATGTTTAAAGAAGTAACCAAAGTGCTCACTCCAGCGTCTAGGGGGCAACCAACATCTAAAATGGTTCCACACCTGTCCAGCAGAGGGCACTGACACTGTACCATTATAAAAGCTACAGAAGGTGTTCTGTCACTGGTAAACGTGTTGTTTTTAGTGTATTACGGCCCCCTGGTGACACAGGCTTGTAATACAAGAGTAAGCCATTATTATTATTTATTAGGCTACAGTCCTGTCCGGCTTTGACCAATTTGAAAATGTAAATCCAATGTGCTGAATTACAACAGTGCTAATTATTATTATTAATTTATAGAAAAAATGTCAATAGTACTTTCCTCTTTACAATATATGTGGCCGACGACCCGCCATCGTAGGTGAATTTCGGTCCACAACCACAATGAGTTTGTCACTCCTGCACTATAATATATGGTATTGAAAAAGGTTTTTTAGTTACAAATGGTATCAAATAAATGATAAAAAATGAAAAGAAATAGTCGTTGTTCTTTTTTATGATTCTACATGACCAATAATTTTACTATAGGTATAAAAAAAAATAACATTCGGGTGCAAGTATCGTAAATCGTATCGTGAAAGTACTGGTATAGACAAAAATTGAACGGTGCCCTAGCAAGAAAACACAGTGCAACATTTGTGGGCAAACAGTTAAACACACTATAGACCCTTGTCTGTTGAACATTTGGGGCTTAGCTGTTGTCATAGAAACGATAAACAAATGTCTAGTTGGAAATATCACATAAAACATAACATAAAAATATCCCTCTTGTTCTTGCAGCTTAAGCCACAACAGGACCACATTTTTTAGTTGTAGTTTTACTCTTATAATGGCTAGTTTTAGTTTAATCTTATTTTTCTTCCTTTAATCTTATTTCAATTCCTGCCTCCAGCTGATGTCACTGATGATGTAAGCAGCGAAAGGGTCTATATGAATTTGGTTCTACATACATGACGTATATAATCAAATTTACCCTGCTATCGCTGTTTCCTTGTATTTTAAGAGTAAATTCATGAGTAAAACAAATCATTTATTGTGTGATGTGTGTCCACAGATTCTGGCCATGCTGCTGGATCCCATTCTGCATTGATGCTTGTAAAGATGTGGAGCACACCTGCCCGCGGTGCCACAATGTTATTTATCTACACAAGCGCCTTTAATGAACAAAATCCATTTGTGAACAGGACTCCACTGCTAAATCAGTCGTTTTTGTTTTTGTTTTGTTTGTTTTTTGCATTTATAATTTACTGTGAAATAATCCTGTTGCTACACGAGAAGCCCCTCGTCAGTGAAAGGAGTTGAAGGTCCAACTTTTTAGGGAGGGCATCTCTTCTAGTGACAGGAGGCGAAACGTCCTCAATTCTTTAACGACCCAGTACAGGTAATGACAATTAAAACCCTTTTTTCTTCCAGGATTTAGAGCTGAATGTTTCAAAGTCCATCCAAAGTCCAACCTCTTTTCATCCCAGTGTATGACTTATGAAGGACCTCAATAATGTTGGAGCTATTCTGTCTATAAACTCATGTTAAGCTGCAGTCACCTCAAACTAAAGTAAAATAGAAGCACAGACTTTACAGAAAAATGCAAAACACTTAAGGGTAAAATATGAAGGAGATACAGTATATGTTGTTTTGTTTTTTTGTACAATGTAAAAATCTAAGTGCCAATATCCATGTAAATACTGTAGGTTTGACAAGTTTGTTTTAATATTTACTCAAAAACACAGTTGATTTATCATTAAATTATTGTATGAATTCAATGTTTTTAATGTATCTATCATGATCTGAGCAATACTTTTAAATTGATGAATAAAATGAAATGAAATACAAAGTTGGTGTCCTGTCTCTACTAAACAGTGCGCAATTCTAATTCACAAAACGGCCAAACTGTCCAAGTGAATCATGAACAAAAGAGAACATTTTCTCCAGGCCGGTCCAGATTTGAACACACAAAAATCTGTCAAGTAAAGAGCTGATTTAATTTCAAAATCATATAACTGAAACACATGTACAGTATATCTTCACATTAGGAAATCCAAAAAGGGGGAGGTGGGTTTTTGTTTGTTTTTTGGGAGTTGGATCGGAAGTAAATGATTGATTGTCCAAAAAGAATTTCTCCTCTGGACACAATAAAGGCTATCTTATCTCATCTCTTATCTTATCACAGAAAAGTAAAGAGCCACTGCAAGTTCAGCTTTATCAAATCAAAGCTGCAATTTTTGTTACTTACTCAAGTGCTGAACCGTCTTGGAGAGCGTCAAGACCGGTAACACCATTGTAAAGAACAGCTGAAAACATGCAGCGGGTGGAGCAAATCAGCGGAATGCCAACCATCAAGCCGGCATTCCATTCCAAGACACATGACCGAGAAAGGTCTATAAGTCCTTGGCGTGTTGTAGTTCAGAAGATCCCCCTGGTGGATATACTTGTATGACTGGTGCTTATGAACGTCTTCTGCTGTACTCTCTATGAGCTTCTGACAACAAAAATTGCAGCTTTGATTTGATAAAGCTGACTTGAACTGATGAAACAACTGTGACTTCATAAAACCATGTGTGAATTGATAAACTTAAACTTTTATCAAAACCCTCATTTTTAATCAATATGAGTCATTTTACTCAGTCAGTTTTTATATCGGATGTACTTTTATCACATTACCTTTCACCAAATTCACATGGCATTTTATCAAATAATTTGTGTTGCTTCCACCCATCTATGTACGACGCTCATGCAATAAATCCAGCTGTGATTTGATGAAGAGACTTGAACTGATGAAACGACATTGATTTGATGAAACCATCTGTGAATTGATGAAAAACTTCAAAATAATGCTTGTTTTTTTTTTTTTTATCAATATGAGTCATTTTACATGTGTCAGTTTCATCAAATTCACATGGCCTTTTATCAAATAATTATTGTTACTTCCAGCCTTCATACACTGCGTCCAAAACCTTTACAAAAGCTTCAAATTAATATCACTCATTGTATATTTTCACCTGCAGTGTCTCACCTTAAACTACAATTTGAACAAGTTGAATCAGAAATACACGGAAAACGGGGAAAAAAAACGTTATTATATTTTTGTTCTCGCGTGCGGTGTGGTAACAAGAGTACACCAACAGTGAAGGGTCTGGTTTGCATGCAAAACTCAGTAAAATACAGAGCTGTATACAGAGCTACACTTGGGCAGATGACTTTTCTTGGCTGCCCCTCCTTCCAGTGCATGAGAGTCACCGGTGGCTTTCGACGCAGAGCGAGCAGCGGAGGAGCACACATCAGGCATCTCTCCACACATCACTCACCGAGGTAAGAGGAGTATCATTTCAATGTATGTTTGATGAGAGAGAGAGGGGTCATATGTGCTTTGAAATAGGATTTGGTATATGAAAAGAGGAAGCACACAGAAACTGGAAAAGTATACTGAAAATATGTGAATCAGTCCATAGGCTAAAGTGTTTATCTAGAATGTAAAATATTTCTGGTATCAACAAGACTAGAAGTTGTACCCTGAATTTCTATTGTACTGTATCATTGATTGATTGTATTTGAGGTTCTGTATAATATAATATATGATTAATTTTAACTAAGCACATTCATCTTAATTTTTATTCGTGAAAAAAGTCACTACTATAACATACTACGTAACTGGATTAGGAGGTATTCGTCATTTTAGGTATTCGTCATTTTAGTATAGGTCTCAAAGGGTCCAAAACGACCACTATTATTAAGGTTCCCCACACATGACATTTCTAGTAATTCTGATCATATTTTTTATAACTGTGATAATTATTGAATGGGTGGACCAGCTTAGCTCTCAGATGAGTTCTTGTTTGTATATGAAAATGTAGTTATTGAGCATTATTTGTGCAGTCTTGCAGCTATAATAGCAGCAGGGTGTATCTAGGAAATATTAATTCCTGTAAGTGCTCTGTCTACACCTAAGGTTCCTGTAAGTGCTATGAAATGTTCCTTAACTGGATCAACCAGTACTGTGTGAAAGTACTCAAATGCTCTCTTCTTGTGCTTAGTTTATCATACTCTTGCCTTTGTCAGTACAGGTTAACACCATGAAAAATCATCAGGAGCCTGAGCCTACACCGTGCCCCTCTGACCCCCAGCCTATGCCCACGCCAAACCCCTCTAACCCCCAGCCTACGCCCATGCCATACCCCTCTGGCCCCGCAGTGCAGTACCCGTCTCCACCCCAGTACAATGTAGGGGTCTATCCACCTCAACCAGCGGCGCAAACAGGTAACACAAGGGACAGGCCTGCCTGGTGGTTTCGCTAGGGATAATGTTTCTCAGTCATTTTGAAGGGCAGGGTTGTAAAATATCTGCTGTGAGCTATTTTTATACTTCATTAATTAATCTCTCATTATATACTTACTTTTATGCATGTAAGAAAACACAGATTAGGGATAAACGATGCAAATAATTTGTGAGCAGAATCATGGAACATGAATTTGGAAACTACATTGTGTTAAAATGTGTAAAACTCTCAAAAGATGATGATGGCTTGATTTTCAATCCTTCGAAATAAAGGACAGCTGAATTCAGAACTCAAAATATTCTGTCATTGACAGAGAATTTCCAGTTAATGTAACCTCTGGTCCTGCCTCACATCAGATGAACCACATTATACTTATGATGTACTACACATACATACTTCTCTAGTTCTCTGTGGTCTAACATGTACTATCTTATACTCTCCAGTCCAACAACCTATTTATCAGTACCAAGCCCAGCCTCAGCCCCAGGTTCAGCTCCAGCCTCAGCTCCAGCCTCAGCTCCAGCCTCAGCTACAAACTGGTGAGTGTATTTCTTAAGCTATAGCTATTTAAATCATGTGGCAAATTTGAATGTGAAACCAGGTGACAATTGTTGAAAAAATGCATTTTGCTTTCGGTTCTAGTGAGGCCAGTAGTGATCCAACCAAATCTCAAAGACGTACCTGGACAGATGCTTTGTCCACACTGTGGTAACAATGTAGCAACTCAAGTAACATATAAAAATGGGATGCTTACTTGGATCATCGTTGGAACGCTGGGTGTCTTGATGTGAGTATTATTTTAGATACTGGTGCTACATGTCTTCCTATTCCTTACTATAAAATCAATAACATTATGTTATTTATTTGGTGGTTCCAGTTTGTGCCTTCCCATTCTCGCATCAATCACAAACATCTATCTGCTCTCAAATTAATTCTTGGATGATATAAATCAATCAAAATGCACAGACAACAATAAGTTGCCTGCACATTTGTACATGAAAAACCATATTTCATTCTAACTCGACAAGCCAAAACATCTTACAAACAAACTTACATCTTCTCTTACCTCTGATTAACCTTTTTAGACCTAATGGGGTTAGTTAATAGCTTATTACTTACTTATTTAATTTTTTTTTTTCAAACACATTGCTGACAGTGGAGCAAACCCTCTTTTTTGCTTTGCATTGAATGATCGATTTTGGGTGAGGGATTTGTTACTTCCAGAATATTATAGCTTAGGAAAGCACCTGAAGAATGTTTTATTGTGGTTTGAGAGGCTATGTTGTTTCTGTTTTCCGCATTTGCACTATGTTGATTTCTTGTTATGGCTATTAGACATTGCACTTTTTTGACAGGTGCTGGCCCTGCTGTTTAATCCCGTTCTGTGTGAACTCGTGCAAAGACGTGGAGCACTCCTGCCCATCATGCCACAGCATCCTTTATATTTATAAGCGCATGTGAGACTAAATAAATATATGCATATGAACCAAGCCCCTCTGTGTAAACACAGGGCTTGGCATTTCATGCCATTTTTTCTGAATTATCAAAGCTTTTTAAGTTCCACATATTTTATTTCTTAGTAAAATTAGTAAAACTGTGTGATACAAATGTATTAATACTATTGTGAATAAGTATGCAATTGTAGTGAGGTTTAAATGTGCACGGAAAAGAAGACACAGCTCCATCTACTGGACATCTGGTCAACTTACAGTCAACCCCGCATCTTCTTATACATTTGCAGATCGTATAACAGCATTTTCCTTTTCTGTTTTTCATGAATACAAAAGTTTTTACTCTAATGGATTATCATTAAAGCTGAAATAATGCGCATAATGATGTATGTAAAGTTAATTACAATGGAGAGGTATAATTATAAACAGCTTGTCATGAAAGATGAAGCAAATTACTCACACGGCAATCAGCTCAAAGGGCAACTTATGCCATTGTGGGAGAGAGTGAAACTAAAAGTCACTGTTATTAAGTAATAAATAGTACATTTTGTTCCACTTTAAACACATATTTCTGTTTCTGTCATTTTTGTACAGATAGGCAAGCTCACCACATGTTTGTAGACAAGGTTAATACAGGTATCGGCAAGTCAAAATTAAGGCTTTTTTTTAAATACCATTTTAATGCCCAAATACTACATTTTAATGCTACAAACGCCACAAATCAGTACATATTTAATATTATAGTTTCCATATTCAATAGAAAATTTGATACAACAGACAACTTTTGACCAGAAATACAGTATGATTTCTGCCAAAACTCCAGTCTAGACTCTATTTTTTGCAGAAACTTATGCTGTAAAATTAGTTGAGCAATGTCATGATTTTCCAAAAACTTTTGATTTTATGCCAGTTTGAATTATATTTAATGCTTTTTAATGACATTTAGAGCCTTATTTTTGGCACAATTCATTTAATGACTTAATGCTTTTTAATGCCCCGTGGAAATCCTGGTAGATGGTTGCTTGCAATTAACGTTTTTGCTCACAGATAGACATAGACCAGTTTTTCAATAGTTTTCATATTAGACCTTAGGGCTTTTACTGCCCATAATTTAGTTATAAAGATTTTGGTCTAAAATGTGCACTGCATTGTACACATCTGTGTTAAAGGTGATTAGCCTGGGATCAATCCAAATATTGTTTACACAAGTCATTTGCACCTTATTGAGGCATTTTAAACCAGAATATTTTCTGGTTTTGTTTTGTACAACATTTTAAATCTGGTTTATTAATGTCTGTTTCAATACTATAATTTGATATGTGGCTCAGTTGTCGATTTCACATAAAAATATACTGTTTTAATTTTTTTTTTTTAACTCAATGTTATAAAAAAATTGTCTTGGAATGATCTTGCGACCCCCCAGAGGGATCCCGGCCCCCACTTTGGGGACTCCTGTCCAAGGATATAGTTTTAAGCCAAAATGAACAGGACTAAATAACATACCACCACCCACCTATTAGGTGGGTCTGGTTAGTTCTAGGGTGGGAGATTGGGATTTTACCTACCCTGCTTAGCTCCCGAGATCTGACGGGATCGGGCAGAGCAAAGGCTACCTAGCAACACATACACTGAGTGGTGTGATGAATAATTGTCACTAATGAAGGGCTTTGCTTGAAAAAATACTAGTTTTTTCACGCAAGGTTATATATACAGGTTTAGTCTTGTCGTCGAACTTCACATCAAGTACCACAAAAAAAGTCTGTTTTGAGTACTACAAATCCTTCACAAGCTCTTAAAAAGACACTTAAAAAGAGGATGAAATTGACTCTGAACCACCTGAACCATCAAAGGTACACAGTTAGTGAAAGACTGAACTAAACAAATAAGACCCTATTAGGGCTGAAACAACTAATCGATTAATCGTCAACTAATCGATTATTGAAATAGTTGTCAACTATTTTAGTAATCGATTAATCGTTTCTGGGATATACAGGCTCAGACAGAGTAAGAATTACATCAAAATGTTGTATTTTTTGTGATAAAACTATGTTGACTCTGAAGGCATTGGTTCAAGTTTTTTTTGCAAATATTTTTGCTCTGATTGTTCCAAATCTTGGATCATAATCTAATCCGAGCAGAAAGAGGACTCTCTCGCTCTCACTTTTACAATCCCAGAGTGAATTTTAGAGGTTCTTAGCTTTCAAATGAGGAATGACATGTGGAACTTGTACAAAGAGCATCCTACAAACATTAGCTTTAACTTTACTCCATCAAGACATCCTCAAACGCTGTCACTTTAGCTTCATGTGCAAAAAGCTTTTAACAATTACACTTTCCATGCACCTTTTTGCGCCAACCGATTAATCGATTAATTGATTACCTAAATAATCGTTAGTGACAGCCCTAGACCCTATATCACCCTAAAATGTATTTATTTGTTAAAATGAAAACATAATTTGACGGAGTATACCAAGCCCTTGAAATCCATCTGATATGTCAAAATATGTGTGCTCTTTAGATTCAAATTCAAACTTGGGAGACAGAAGAGTGAATGTAATAAAATAAATGACAAACGACAGCCTCAAACTGGCTTTCCTGTAGGTTTAGTGGAGAAAAGGTGTGATGGAACTGGGATTAGTGATGGTCCATACTTAACGAGGTCCTGCTGGAGTAACCATTGGATTAAAAAGATTAGGAGTGCTGACCCAAGTTAGTCAGCGCTTCTCTGCCACCCACTTCCGTTGCCTTTTCTCAATGACAAAGCAACTCATCCTTTATCCAGCTCATCTCCAACAACAACTGACAATTAGCTCAGCAAAATACTGAGTCAAATGCAACAGCCTATAAATAGAGGGATAAATGCTGCCTATGTACAGTAGCTGGGACTCTCAGCAGAGAGAGCAGAGGGCCACTGCCCCCTGGAATTTGACTAGCCCCATGTGCCACGCCACCCAAGATGTTGACAACTTAAAACTCATTGTTATTCGTTATTTTGTTAAGACTTCTAGCCATAGACATGTTCATTATTCAGTGCTCAACAGCAGGAGATCTCTTCGTTTCTCTCTCAGTCAACTAATAAATACATCTGAGATCCCAACATACTACATGATACACTGACTACTGTACTTGAAGGTAAACTAAAGTAGTTTCAATTGATTTCAATGGCTACTTAATATTTTCGATACCAATATACAATATACAAAAACATTTCTTCATCATAATTCTATCAACATCATTTGGAGCACTTTTATCAGAGCTCTTAGAAATGGTTGGTGAACAAAACGTTTACCAATAGTTATGGCTAAATAATTTTGGAAAAATATCAAATTACGTTTATCAAGATTCAATTCACTGTGCACATTTTAAACCACTTCCAAAAGCATTGCCATTTGAGATAACACTGAAATATGAAGAGCTAAACTAATATAAGAACAGCATACATTTCAGAACATGTGTGTTGAAGTCTAAATTACACAGTTCACAGATAGTGTATGTATGTTGATGTTGGTTGCAAGCAAGGGATAGTGCTACGAGAATGAGTAGCCTTTGCAGTTTTTGATAATTACAAGCATTCAAAGTGAGGTTTGCAAATACATAGGTACATCTGATACGCATGTTGCAAAACGGAAAAAAAATTGTATGATATACGGCACGAGTAGTTATTATTGGACATTATTTTAGCTTTACTTTATTCAATACTTACTTATAATACGACGATGGACAACTCCTGTACGACTACACAGAATACTTACTTTACTTAATCTATTTATTGCCAGCTTATTTATCCTGTCTTTTAAATGTTAGGCATAATCTTCGTTCAAAGGTTAAATAAAAATAATAATAAAATAAGGGACCATGCACAATTATTAAATAAATGTTGCCATTTGATGCATTGTACCAGAGTTATCCTTAGACTAATTTACATCTGCAGTGCGCTCTTCTCTTCAGGGTCACATCCATGACACCAGCACTTTGTATGCCCCCCGTTTGACCCCTTAAGCTTACTGTTGCTGTCAGTGTCAATCTCTCACTACTCACTGATCCTTTACGTGTCAAGCTTGGAAAGTGCCTTGTTTCATGGAGTTACATGAAGCCATCTACACGGAGATTACTTCGAATGGACACTTGACTGAATCATGTCTTTGTTGCTATTATGTAATGTGCTACACTTGTCCACGTGGCCAGTGCAGTTACCTGCGTCTAAAGTAGATGCTGTAAATCCTGTCTTCATTTGGTAGGACACAGAAGACTATCGTGCACTTGCTGTTTCTTCTGTAGTTGCTCTGTGCAGCCTAAAAGAAAAATGCATAGAAGATGAGAGGAAGTAATGGGAGCAGCTTGGCAGCAGGTTATATCACATATGTGTACATGTGAGTAATGCTGGACTGGCTGTGAACTGAAAATTTGCATGTTTGCTTATATTTCCTATATCCCCTGTGTGACATACACAAGGTACACCCTCCCTTTGCCTGTGTGTGGGTGAGGAGCATCTCCGCTGACTCCTCCGCACAATCGACGTTAAGCAGGGAGAAAGAGAGGACAGGAGAAGAGAGACAGAGCACAAAGAAGAGGACAGAAGGAGCCGCAGAAAGAGGCAGGGGATATATTTGACTATGTGGGTGTGCGCAGTGTCAAGCCATGCATCATAATTGTGGATTTGTCTGTAAGCCACCGGACAAGTCATAGAAGCAGCAGGACGCCAGTGGTCGAACAAAGTGCGGAGCCGTTTTCTACTTGTAGTCACTGGGCGCGCTGACTTCAGAGAGGAGAGGCATTGTTTTCCTCAGACAAAATGGAAACCCTCTCAGCTGTGCAGTGTAAACGATCCAACTAACCAGGATTAAAAACAATCAACAGTGTCCGAGGTGAGTACATTGTGTTTTGATTTGCATATTTATGTGTGCATCTTTATCTGACCCCTTTATAAGAACTGCCCAAAAATCCACAATGATATTTTAGGTCCAGGATGTACAAGTGTTTTTAAATGCTGTTCCTGTGAGATACTGAGGATGAGTGCTGTGCGCTGATTAGACTTTTGGATACTGAAATGACTCCTGAAAGGCCAGTATTAGCTGTAGTCATCCCACGCTGTTTCAGGTTGCTGTGGAAACCAGTGCCCAGTGCTAAATGCAGTTCTCATCTGTGACACCAATGTGAGTGTTTCTAATGTGTCTGAGTGAGATGTTTGCTGAATAATTGAGCCATTACAGTAATGATTCTTGTGTAAGACCAGCTGTTAAAT
Organism: Lesueurigobius sanzi; assembly: GCA_900303255.1. NCBI lineage: Eukaryota > Metazoa > Chordata > Actinopteri > Gobiiformes > Gobiidae > Lesueurigobius > Lesueurigobius sanzi. The sequence continues at coordinate 14,674 of OMNZ01007326.1, read as the reverse complement.
AATAGTTGTTACCAGGACTGTCTGTACATTAACACTCTTCACACTTTTCACTTTTTTTCTGTATGTAAGATGGCCGTTGGCTCCCTCATCATCTGCCTGCTCTCTCTGCTGAGCTATGCTTCAGCTCAGCCCTCGCCTCCTCCACCCCGAGGTTGCAGTGTGGATGTAGATGCTCCCTACAGAGTGCTATGTGACCTGGAGGCAGCGTGGGGTGTGGTGCTGGAAGCGGTGGCCTGCTGTGGGGGGATCACCTCTCTGGTCGTCTCAGTGTTCATGTTGGTCAAGCTACGCTCCATATCGGACCCAGCTCGCCGCTCGGGCCTGGGACCTCTCCTCCTGCTCCTGACTACCCTCCTGGGGCTCTTCACCATCTCTCTTGCCTTTCTGGTTGGGAAAAACCAGTGGCTGTGTGTGGTGCGCAGGGCCTTCTGGGGACCCCTGTTTGCCCTGTGTTTCTCCAGTCTGGTGGTGCAGGGCGTGAGGCTGCGAAGGCTGGTGGCCGGCAGGACGAGCCCTTCAGGCAGCACACTGGCCGCCCTGGGCCTAGCTTTGGCCCTGGTTCAAGGCATTATTTCTGCAGAGTGGGTCCTGCTTACGGTGATCAGAGAGGGACATCCGGCTTGTGAATACCCACCTTTGGACTTCGCACTGATCTGCAGCTACACTCTGGGTTTGCTCCTCATCGCCATGGGCCTCTCACTGGGGGTGGTCCTGTGTGGAGGGGAGTTGGGGGCAGATGGAGGAGGCAGTGACGATGACAGAGAGTCTGAAAGTGAGAAACGGAGGTGGAAGTGTAACGCTGTGTGGCTGTTCCTGTCCTGCCTGACGTCAGCACTGCTCTGGGTGGCCTGGCTGGGCTTCTACCTGTACGGCAGCCAGGCGCTCAAGGCAAAGGCCAAAGCAGAACGATCAGGGAAAGCAGAGAGTAAAGACATGCGGGTGTTGGATGAACCTGCTCTTGCGGTGGCTCTCGTGATCCAGGGCTGGATTTTACTGCTGTTCCATGCCATCCCAGAGGTGCACCTGAGCCTCCGGACACCGCTGGAGTCCAACACACAGGACTACTATGAGACCAGTAAGACCAATCCCTCATCCCACTTTGAAGAGACGTCGCACACTCATCGGCCCTTTGCAGTGGAGGAGCAGAGTGAAAGTAGGTTTCTGAGTTTATAGCCTTTCTGGTTCAGAGATTTGAAAAAAAGTATTTCTATAGAGTTCGGAATCGAATGTCATCAATTAATTGTTACGATAGAAATCCAAAATTTTGCTGGTGCAAGGCAACAATATCCATACATAACATCAGTCACAAAAACAATATAAATATGCAGAGAAAAGAGCGGTGGAATAATTCAGCTGCTGCTGAGTCACTACTGGCAACACACTAGTGTCCAGATGCTTTTGTGTGAACAATAACTCGAGTACTTTACTTTTTAATTGATTTATTATTATTATGGTGTGCATCAGAAATCTTCAAAATCTTAGCGTTTTTGACAACACAATCCTAAGCTCTATAGAAGGGGCTGTAGGGGCAAGAAACCTCAACATGAAATAATAACATAATATCCAAGCTCAACAATGCCACTCAGTGTAGAATGTTATAACATCATGTGCATACCCCGCAAACATACTGAAGCAGAAAATGTATGTGCTTCTGTATAAAACGCCTGTTGCTTAGCAACTCTTTGCAACAGACCTTGTTGCGGCCTTAAAATCTGACACACCTCTCAGTGTTATTTTTTTGTTTTGATCTAATCAGGAAGAATTGATTGGATACAAAAATGTTGATGCTCCACAGCCAAAATGTAAATTAGTCATCTGGACTAGGATATTTTACTTTGTACAACTGCGTACTGTTTACGCAGACATATTAGTAAGCTGATTTTAGACTTTACTCTTGTCACATTCCTAGCAGATAAAACAAGCAAATTTCTTGGTCATTAAAACATAATTAAATTTGTGTTGTGTGATGTGGTGCAGAAATCGTATTTCTTCCAACATATCAAGCATCACGTATAAAGGAATTCATCTAACTTACCAGCACACCAAACCTCACATTTGTGTTTTATATAGACTTCACTTCATCCATTTTTAGCACCTGAATCTTCTGCAGAGATGTGCTGCATGAGTCATTTCACTTGGATGGCTCTTGGTACAGATGGAGGAATAAGCATCTAGCATCTAGGTTAAACACAAAGGAACAGGCTGTGGTGAGGCATTATTAATGCAGCATTTCACAAAGCAGCTAATGTGGCTACAGTGGTACTTGCTGTGACAGAAAAAAGGTAACAAAGAGGCGTATTATGTAATCAAGGCCCTTTATGAGAGCAGGGACAGCAACAGGCCAGAGCAGTGAGTCTGAGAGGCAGTGCAATCATTAGTGCTGTAATATAGAGAGAAAGTATGACTAAGATGTTGTTAGAGCTGCTGCATTACATACGCACATACTTAAAATGAATTACCATGCCCATTGGAGATTTACATTGTTATTTACATATGAAGCCTTTCTCTAAAATATATTGGTGATTTAGTTAAATTTCTAAAACAGGATTTAGACTTGTACGAGACTATGATTTAGTCCATTTTCAGCACTGAATCTGATTAAAGTAAATTATTCAAAATTAAAACACCTCTTATTGTGATTGCAATATTGAACATGTGTAAACATAGTATACATTTGAATTGTGCAACCCAAATTATTCATTATAAAATACGTGAACATTTTTTAAGTCTAGTATTACTTCCTTTATGAAAGAATTAGTAACCTACATATTTAGGTCATCTCCTCCACACTTTAACACTCAGTTTCATTTGTCAACTTCACACAGCAATAAAAAGAGCTCATGTTGCTGCTAGGCTACTGATATGCACTGACTCGTTTTGATCATTCCAGCCCTCAAACTGCCTACACTACACGATGCATGACTCTAGCAGCTAATGTCTATGTGTTTTTTTTAGCTCTTCGCAGTGGGACGTATCACAGCAGCACACATGGCAGCCATGGAAGTGTACGACCTGGCATTGCCTTCAGAGGTCATGTGTACCAGCCCACTGAGATGGCTCTGGTAATGAATGGTGGCACAGTAAGTATGGCCAAAACCAACTTTGTATCTGTTTGGCACCATGCTAATGAGCTACTGTAATATTTCTCGCAGATGCCGACTGCTCCAGTTAACTACACAGGACGAAGATTATGGTGAATGAGACCCGACAGACATTGTGTGTTGCCAAGAATAAAAAACACTGCACTGAGGACAATTCAATGGATTTGAAATGTTTTAGAACATTGTGCATTGCACACTAGTATAAAAGCTGACCATTAAATATCAGTATGAGAGTTGTTAATGAGGTGGTCTTCAGGTATTTCTTGCGATTGCTGGGGAAAAACTATAAACTAAATAAGTATTTGAATGTAGTGATGAAAAGCCATTTTTGCCTGATCAGCTCCAAGTTCAGTGTGATTGCTGTAAACTTTTTGGGCTTTATTAGCTGCTAGAAGTTTCAAATTGGACACTATAATAAATTTGTTTGAAAAGAAAAAAAATAAACTATAACCTTTGTTTACCCAAAACCTCTATCCAGTTCTGTACCAATGAGTAAATATCTTTCTTACTGGTTTAGATTTGTTGAAAAGATGAGTGTTTAATCGCTAAAAGCCATCTATTAGTGCACTGTAAACAGAACAGTGTGGATGTTGCACCTTATACTTACCTTGTGAGTGCTTTTATGAAACAGTCACCTGCATGTCATGGGTGATGTATTTAGTATATTTGTATTCTGAATATTTCATTGTACTTGTTAAATGTGTACGGATATAACATTTAGTTTTAAATGTTTACAAAGCTTGTTAATGGCTAGTGCCTACAGTTTACTATTGCAACTTTACTCAATTCACAGTGCTCAGACGGATTCCACTGATGGATTTATGATGATGACATTCAACCATTTTATCACATCATTGTCACCTGGGAAAGATCTTTTTAATTTGTTTGTAATTGCACCAGAAAATCAACAGTTAAGTGACAGTGTACATCATTAATCACCATTTAATTTTAGTGCTCAATACACATTTTGTGCTAACATGAGTGCATTTTGTACGCGATAATGTTTTATGAAAGTATGAAATTTAAAGACATGCTATATTTCTCTTGTTACTGTTTTATGGCAGCTTTACATGGGTTTTAGTGTGTTTTGCACAGCGTGATTTATACTTTGTATAGACATTTGCAGTTTATTGGTCCTAAACTGCCTTTTGATCTGGTGGTATAAGCACACACTGAAATGTCAATGTTGTAAAGTTGCTGGCAATATTTTAAGAGCACAAATCAAAAAGTCAAGTTTACATCTGTGTGTGTTTTTGCTGTGTGCTGTGCAAACTATTTAATAAAAGGTATTATCAGATACATATATTTTTCTAGCATATGTGAAATGTTAATAAACTGTATGTTTTTTATGCCTTGGGGACAGCATTCTGACTGGACAGGCTCTTTGGTTTGGCTCTGCATAAGGGACTTCAGTACATTTACTTGCTATGTGATCGGCTGCAGTGTTATGAAGAAAAACTTACCTTGTTAACCATTTGCTAACAAAACTATTATAAAGACTGGTGAACATTTTCACTCAAAATTTTAGGTACTTTATAATCACAGTCAAAAAGACAAAAGGTGAATTTTAACAATATTCTCACGTAGTTGTTGCTATGGAGCTCAGTAACACCCGGAAGCACCAGTTTACTTCCGGGTCAAGAGACGAGACTGCTAAAACACGTGAATTACTGAAGAATTACTACCAAAAGCGTTAAAGTAAGCATTCTCTACTCTGATTATATTTCACATGTATATATTTTGATCTTGTATTATCGTCTTGCGTGTATAGATAGAGTATTAGTAGTGTTCACTTTTGTCTGTAGCAGTAGCACGCTAGCTGACTAGCATAAAAACAATCGATTGCATCCAGTGTATATTAACGTGTTATTTTATGTTCCAGACGGATTCAGATGAGGACGTAATTTTTGTTCGAGAAAAGCCTGGCACTAAAGTTCCCGAAATCTCTGTTGATTGGGTACAGTACTAATGTATCACATTGATAGGGATTATTAGCTATCCTAATGCTTCACCATTACATTCCATTGTCCATTTTAAGTTATGACTTTCCCTATTTTTAAGTATTGAGGTTATGTTTAAATATATTACATAGTTTGTGTCTCGTCTGATTCATTATTTCTAGGGGAAGTTGCAGGTTCTACAGAGAGAGATTGATAATGAAACTTTGCAGTACCAAACACCTACATCTTACAACACTGTGGGTCACAGTCCCATTATGAAAACCAATTGGTTTGTCTAAACATTTAACCTATTTTGTCTGTTGTTTTCTTCAGGAAAGAAGATCTTTTCATGCAAAGGGATTGATGGAAAACATCAGCATGGGAGTCGAGGAAGAGACCAAAAAACACGTAGTTATAAAAGTAAAAAAGAAAGGCAAAATCCCTGAGGTCAAGATTGAGAAAATGCTAGGTGACATGTCTGTTAAGAAAAAGAAGAAAAGAAAAATTGCCTTGAATGATGATGTACCCGCTGAAGAAGTCTACATAAAGAAAAAGAAGCTAGTTAAAAATAACATACAAACTGGAACTGCAGATCTTGTGAAAGAGCCAGTGAAAGACAAAAAGAAAAGGAAAAACCAGTCTATGCAAACTGAGTCTAATGTTGAGATAGTAAAAATAGAGAAAGTAGAAAATAGTGATCTGGGTAAGGATAAAAATAAATCAAAAAAAGAAAAAAAAGAGATTGTAGATACAGACTTGCATACAATTAAGAAAACAAAACTGCTTACTGAAGAGGAAGATGTTTATATTATTGAAACTGTGAAGACCGAAAAGAAAAAGAATAAAAAATCGAAACTAGCAGAGAAGGGAATAAAAAGGGAGTGCTCCAAGAATGATCATGTTGAAAATAACAAGGTAGTAAAAAAGACAAAAAAATCTAGAGCTGAAGAAAATAATAAAGGAACACATGAAGTTCAAGAAAATTATTCAAACAATACAAAACAGGAAACTGAAAAAGACTCCATTCAAGTCCAGAACAAAAAGCTTAAAAAAGCAAAGTCCAAAAGAGAAATTTGCATGGTTGTTGATAATAAAAAATATGAGAAAGCACAAGGTACTAGCAATGTAACAGATATGCTTAAGCCAAAGAAGAAAAAGAAGACTCCTGGAGAAAATGACAAGGAAAAGAAAGGAAAGAAATGCTCTGAAAAGAGGAAGAACAAAGTTGAGGCAGTTGCTGGACCTAAAAAGAAAATAAAAGAAGAGCAGCTTGACTCTGAGGTACAGACATCATGTCGTTGAAAAAGGAATTTTATATTTAACACTTTTTACATTCTATATTTGCTATGCACTCTTTCCAGGAGCAATCACAAGTGGAGGTGGTTTTCCTTTCAGAAAAGACTGGCAATACTGATGAAGTAAACATCAACAAAGTAAAGAAATAAAGACAAACAAACATGTTTCCCAATTCAGTTAAACCAGTCATTTAAAATTTGTTTCATTTTTTTAGGAGAGAAGACGGGCCTTGCAGATGGAAATTGACAAAGCATCGCAGCCTCAGAAACCAGCAAAAACTTTGGCACGTTATTTTCCCCTCAAATAAAAATGAACGTTCAGACAACTATTGCAGTCGCTGTAAAATAGATTGTTAGTTTACTTTGACTTTTAATAATGTGTTTTGTTGGCATTTCACAGGGTTTGGGACAGTGGGGAACAGCACAGTTTGGGAGCTCAGATCAGCAGCAGAAGTTTCTTCGTTTAATGGGTGGCTTCAAAAAAGGGTTTCAGCCGGCGTCTACAAGAGGTGAAGGTGGAAACATGGCTTTGGGAAAAGATGCACAGCAGCAGCTTCAACAAGGACTTCTGGGAGAGTTTGAGCGTGCCCACTCACGGCGTATGGACTCTGGTAACCGAGGTGCTGGACTTGGTTTTGCGGCTCCATCCAAAAAGTTTTCTATTGATGCAAATATGACTCGCTCTATCCGCTTTGATGACTGACAAAAGATTACATTAATCTTGAAGTTTGAATTGGGACATGGATTTTTTTTTATGAATGGATGCATTGTAATACTGTGTAGGAATTTAGTATTGGTAACTGAGCTTTTCATTGTTATAGTAAATTCATTGTCACAGTCATGGTTTTTGATAGTCACTTTATTTCAAATGGCACTCTTTGAAGTTAAAGTAAATCCAAACATGTATAAGACAGCAGGGTTTTTCTTCTTACAGTGAAATTATCTCGACTATCATATAAAACTTCAATAATCCGGGCTCATCTTACATCATCATGACAGTCACGGGTCAGGCTACCTCAAATGTAAAAAACACTTTGTACAGCAGCACTTCAGTTTCAAAGTGCGTGCAGACACTGTAGGAAAACTGCTTAGAAAAATACTTTGCCAACATTACTATACTCGTATCTATTCAGCAGCACCACAGTAATGTACATTGCCAGCCTTTGATGAAGGAATTTCCTATGTAGCTACATCATTTGATTATGCGAGATGGTTATAGTGTTCTCACCACCACAAAATGACAATACAATGGAAAGAGAAACTTAAGGAAACACTCCAAAGATGTGAAACCACAAGTAACTAACAATATACTGTACAATCCTTTTTCTTGGAAGTCATCAGGACAGAACGGTGAGCCATGATGCCTCCGAGGGAAAGGGAATGAGGAGCAGAAGCTGTGTGTTCCTTGTGCAGTTTATAGTCTTTCACGCCTCCAGATACTCAGGCTGCACACGGGCCACTTTTCGAAACTCTTTGGCATGTGTTTGAGGGCACTGCATCTCACACCAACTGATGGGGATCAGCTGGGCACCTGAGAAAGAAAAAAAGTAAAAGTAAATCATTTTTTGAACAGTATGCTTAAGTTTCGTATGGGTATTATCAAACACATTACCTGCTTCACTGTGAGCCACTACTACACCGAGTTCATTCTCAGCAGTGGTTAACAAGTAGTTGGACTGCACGTCGCCCAAAGAAATCTTAAGTCACATGTCAAGGTTTAATCATTTAGACCAATTCAGATTTTACAAACAAAACTATTTTGTTGCTGTTTAAAAAGGTGTGAAGTAAAGGATACCACTTTGGCCAAGACAATATCACCAGGTCTGAAGCTTTTGTAAATTTCAACCTGAGATTAAAAGGGAAAACATGTAAAATTATAAATATATGAAATCACCAGGAGGCTTCTCTCAAATTTAAGCTGTAGACTCACCTTATCTTTTTCAGTTGCACGAACATCTTCTTTCCTGTTAGTATCAGGAAAAGTAAACAATATGTTGAAAAGTAATATGATTTTAGACACGCATACATTTTCAGCGTGTGTTCAATGCATTATTGGTGTTTTTATGGATGAAAATGTAATGTATGTAAATTTAATGTATTTGGCATGTTAAGGGTGTGTTGAAGTTACCTGATTGTTCCTCTAAAACGGTCCTTTAGTGGTGTGGAGCCAACATAGAGAATGTGAACTTTTGCAAACCTTGGGTTGATACTGGTTACCTGATAAAATGTAAAGGTAATGTTTGTGAAAAATGCACAAATTCAAAGGATAGACACAAAAGGCAAAGTGTTGATTTAAAAGCAATATTATACCTTACAGGTGACGATTGCCCCTACATCTGGCAATAGCTGAGTTTCTGTTTCTCTCACTACTGAGATCACTGGTAACTAAAAAGAAAGATACATTCACCAAAGGGACCAGTTCAAACATAACCTGCAAACCAGTTTGAAAACATAACACAAAAAGATGTCATATTTCATCTGACAGAGTGCAATTATTGCGTAACAACATTACTTGGCAAGCCTGACAGCTTAAGACATGCTTTCAACGCCCGACACACGCCTCACCTCTTCTCCCTCGTTTTTCCTGAGCACATAGCCTGCTAGTGAGGAGTAAATATATCCATGCCGCAGATACACTCCTGTGCCAGGAAAGCAGTCTTCAATACTGCATAGCTTGTCACCTGGAGAAAAACAGAAATAAGATCCAACATGTTTAGGACCAAAGGAAAAAGGAACCAAAGAACAGTTCTGAGAATGAAAGCATTTACAAACCACAACATGGGAACAGCAATTATTGATCTGTTCATCTTTCTCCAGTGTAAAGAAATACATTCATCACATTGCAGATTTTAAACATTTTTATCTTATTTTACAGTAATCTTGATTTTATTACAATGCGTGTTTGTCAAATTGATTTCAGAAACAATTTGCGAAATTTTGATCAGCGAATAAACTATGTAAACCACACAACCCTGAACCTAATATTTGTACTGGTAGTGGAATGAAATTTGTTTTGTCCTTCTTTAGCATATATTAATTTGTGAAAATTTAAAATTTTCTTTCTTTTAAGAATATGGGTGCTTGATGTGTTAGTGGTGTTAGTAGTAATGAATGCGTTTGCATACAACTAACAATTTAAACTTTGCAAACAATGAGCGCAATTAAACCTGCGGTACAACCTCACTGCAGATTTGCCAAGCCTTTTATGGGATAAGAAGTCAAATAATGACATGCTTGTTTATTGTTGAGAAGGTCTAACATTTATGTGAACAGCTATAATCAAGACGGCTGTTTTAACTAGATAAAAACACTTCTTTGACATTTCACGTTGTGGCTGGAGGGGAGCACGAGTCAAAATAGTGAAGGAATGCTGCTGTCCCGCCCCAGGCAATGGGCAGGGCACTGATAGTAGAAAGTAAAAGCTGGGAAGCATGGACATATAATAACTTTGCATTTGCATAAATAATACTTTATACACGTACAACATGAAACTGTATAAAATGGCTATATAATGAGCAATACCGAACAACTCCGCCTCATATTCTAATTCTATTACTTTTTTAGCTTGAAGGCATTCCTGATCACATGCTGGCAATGGAATTGATCAAAAGTACTTGTTTTCTATGAGTATGCTGGTTTCTTAATATATCCAAGTATACGGTACAATACATAACAGATTTACAAGTTATTTTGCGCGTTTGTTTTCCAAAGCGGTAATGTTTAAGGTGTTTTAGTAAGAAAAGTAAGAGACTTACCTGGAACACACAGCTTCATGGGCGACATGTTTTCGAGAAGAGCTGATCTTCAGGCGATTGGTTGTGACGTCAGACAAGAGTGAGCTTTGATTGGACAGTCGCAGACAAGGCGGAAGTAAATAAGAACTGGGCACACATGAGGCATACCAGTCATTATTGTTAAGGGCAAAACGAGCCTTTTGACCTTTTCGCGAGTTTTCTTTTTAATATCAGTACATGTTTATATTCATGTCACAAGCTATATTTATGATGGGCAAATTCCACATGCACAAAGCAAAATGGGGGAAAAAAAATAAATCAAATGGGCACCGCTTTCAAAATGAGCTTCAACAATATTTTAGAACTACACATAAACTAACCAATACAAAAGCAATGCAATGTATGACTATATAGTAACATCATGAAAGAAACTGCATATAATCTTTACTGGGTAATACAGATCTATGTATAGCCTTTTTGTTTGTGCTATTTGTGCCAGTATTATACATCTCATTGAAAATGTGTTTGTAAAATGACAAAAAATTAAAAATGTTGTTCAAGTCAACATTTATTTTCTTACACAACTCTCTAGCTCAGCAGATTAAAGACAAAGTAGCAGTGCATCATATCCCAACACTTGTCCATGGGGAAGGAGTGAAATATAACATTAAAATCTATTTGGTGTCAGCCATTTGTGGCTTTATGTACAATCCTATCTTATCGTTATGCATTTCAAATTAAATTGCTCATAATTGACATGACAATGTACACTGAACAAAAATTTAAACGCAACACTTTTTTTTGCTCACATTTCTTATGAGATGAACTCAAAGATCGCAAACATTTTCTACATACACAAAATAACCATTTCTCTCAAATATTGTTCACAAATCTGTCTAAATCTGTGATAGATAGTGAGCACTTCTCCTTTATAATCCATCCCACCTCACAGGTGTGGCATATCAAGATGCTGATTAGACAGCATGATTATTGCGCAGGTGTGCCTTAGACTGGTCAGTTGCATTTATATTTTTGTTCAATGTATTTAGCCTTATTTGCATCAGCAAGTCTATGTTTTAGCTTTGCCCTGAGCAGCCACTGCTTCCATAGCCTTCTTTACAGTCTCCTCATCTCCCAAAAACTGCATGGGGCCTAAAGGCTTCAGGTTTTTATCAAGCTCATACACAATGGGAATGCCAGTGGGCAGGTTAAGCTCCATTATGGCATCTTCAGACATGTCTAAAAATGAAAAAGAGTCAATATATAGATACTATTTCATAATCAACTGTCTCAATGTTCAGTATACACAGTGTGTACATACCCTCAAGATGTTTGACAATTCCTCGAAGACTATTACCATGGGCAGCAATGAGCACCCTTTTCCCTTCTTTAATTTGTGGGACAATCTCTTCGTTCCAAAAAGGTAGTGCTCTGGCAATTGTGTCTTTAAGACTTTCACAGGTTGGAAGCTGGTCGTCAGTGAGGTCAGCATAACGTCTATCCTGTGATAGCAAATTAAGAGGTTATTACACATGCTAAATATATAACACTGTTGTACAAGGGCACCACCTTGCTGATGTTCTGATAATAGTCATGAAATTCATCCATGGGTGGAGGTGGGCTGTCAAAAGAGCGTCTCCAGATCTTGACCTGAGCCTCTCCGTGTTTGGCTGCTGTTTCAGCTTTGTTCAGCCCAGTTAGAGCACCATAGTGGCGCTCATTGAGACGCCACGTCCGGTGAACAGGCAGCCACATTTGGTCAATACCATCCAGGACATGCCATAGAGTGCGGATGGCTCTCTTCAGGACTGAGGTGTAGCAAATATCAAATTCATAATCTGCATCTGTGGTAAATAAAGGGCATGAAAAATGTATAGTCTTTAAAAGGTGCCAACGCAATGCTGGTTTATTTTCAGCAGTCCTACAAGTTTCAATGGGTGGCTTGATCTAGCTTATAAAGTAACCAGTTACATGGTCTACAGTTGTATAAACATTGCTCCATTAAACTGGAGGGTATCAAATCCAGAATAGGTATCAATAGGGGATATTGATACCTATTCTATTTTTATGCTACTACTAATATGTATAAGTATTTATCATAGATAGCCCATTAAAAGGAGACTATATAGGTACTATAGATGATTTGCCAGTGTCGTCACGGGTCACGCAGTTTGACTTACGCCGCCATTTTGGACGTGTACCCCGGGACGTACCTGCTGTAGGGACGTACACTTTGGAGCTACTCTGACCTTCGTTCATGCGATTGTAGAATTGTTTTCCAAATCTATTCGACAAATAATAAGTTGGATTACGAGAACAAGTGCAGTGATGGAGACAGTCACTCTGCCTTTCACTGTGTTGAATATGGACGCACAAATAGACAGAAAACAGGTGAAGCGAGCCCACTTCATATCAGGTTACTTACTACCCTTAATAATATTCTTAGGTCTAGATGGAGGTCTAAATGGATTAAGTTATAAATTGCAATCTGATTCTGAAAATACTGGAGCGCATCGTCTGAACCAGTGATACACAACTGAACGACTGCACTGACACTGGGGACTAGACAAACCTTTTTTACATCACGGACTGGTGTAAAATGTTTAATGTAAGGCATCATTTTCACGGACACAGCCTCCCACGTGTGGTGGACAAATACAATGAAAATAAGTGCATGCATGAAGATTAAAACTCACCAAATCACTGAGTCAGAGGGAGCCATGTTAGAATACAACTGGATATTCCAATGGATTGCGCGGCGAGTTTCTATCAGGACTTTTATTACGGACAAGCTTATTGGCGTGTAAATAGGGTCAGGCGAAAGTGAAATGGGAGTAATGGATGATTTTTAGAGCCTGTAGCATGGGCCCGTAGTTGTTATTCCTATCGGAAGATGCGCAAATCCTACGTCCAAAATAGTAGCGCAAAGAATGTCACGTGATATTCGTGACGTCTCAGCAAATCATCTATATGCACCTATATACAGTTGTATGCAGAATCATTGAATTTTTTTGGGTCATTTTTCAGAGAATATGATGATTTTCCACACATGGTTTCTTTTCACATTTCTTGGTTATTGTCAAAAATCTATGTTTACTCTTTTAAAATAATTATGGCAACAGAAACTACCCAAATTACCCTGATCAAAAGATTACATACCCCAGTTCTTAATACCGTGTATTGCCCCTACAACATCAATGACCGTTTGGAGTCTTTTGTGGTCGTTGTCAATGAGGCTATTAATCTTCTCTGATGGTAAAGCTGGCCATTCTGCTTGGCCTCCTGTTCTTGTAAATTCCTGGTCTGTCTTACATGAACTGCACGATTGAGATCTCCCCAGAGTGGATCAATGATATTCAGGTCAGGACACTGAGATGGCCACTCCAGAACCTTCACTTTACTCTGCTGCAGCAATGACAAGTCCACTTGGCCTTGTGTTTTGGATTGTTGTCATGTTGGAAGGTCCAAGTACGTCCCATGCTTGTAGCTCACACATCCCCAAAACGTCAGCAATCCACCTCCGTGTTTCATAGTAGGATACCTTGTTGACTCCTCTCCAAGTTTACGGTTGTTTTACAGCCAAAAAGTTAAATGTGGAATACTATGTGGCATTTGTGTTGCAATGGCTTTCTTCTGGCGCCCCGACCATCCAGCTCATTTTTCTTGAAGTGCCCCCTTGTTGTGCATGTGAAATCTTTGTTGGTCTGTCTGAGCCTGGTTTGGTTTCAACAGAATCCCTCATTTTCCACTTCTTAATTAGTTTGAACACTACTGATTGGCATTCTCAGTATCTTTTTATATCCCTCTACTTATACAGGCCAGTTATCTTTTCTTACATACTTTGAGAATTCTTTAGCTTTCCCCACGATTCAGAAACCAGAAACATTACATCAGTGCAGCTCTGGATGTAGTCGGGGAGCCAACGTCTCAAAAATGGGATGAACCTGGCATCGTCTGTTATACTTTTTATTTGTGTTTTTTCTGTTAACTTTGACCCTAAGGACCAATAATTGGAGGGTCTGCTCTGCTGGAAACATCGCGAAAAAAAATTGTGGCCATTTTAGTGTAGGCAACCTGTATTTTTATCAGAAAAATGTGGAAAACAGTTTTTTTCCCTCAAATCCTTATTGGGTTGGGTAGGCGGTCAATAAATGTATTCGAGATACACAGAACACATGTGCTGACAACATCCACTGAAAAAATAACTCTTAAAACACATTTCTACTTGATTTTACATCAATTTAATGCAAAAAAAATGACACATTTTCTCACTTTTTTATGATATTTTCATCTTCACTTCCTTGGCAATCATTTATTCCACCAAGTTATGGCATCAGTCAATATGTCATTCTTTTCAACAAACTGTATACTCATTTCACAGAAAGAAATTATAAAAATCCAACCAAAATCATTGGATCTGTGATAGTTTAACACATTGAGTTTCGCACTGTTTTCAGAACTTAGTCATAGAATGCCAGCAACTTAAACCATTTTTGATGATTTTTGTAGCACCACAGCATATTCTATCTTATAGCTATAGACACATATTATGGCTCGTTTGAAAGGTGAGACTATCAACTGTCAGTGGGTGAAAACAGTTTATT
>OMNZ01007314.1:4826-15234 GCA_900303255.1 Lesueurigobius sanzi | reverse complement strand
AATAGGTGCAGTTGACGAGTTCAACCTCTAGAGGGCGTTAGCCACTCGGTTTTTGGCATAAAAGGACACTTTTGAGCAAGTTTGCACTAAAATGTCAAAATATTAACTGGAACATGTAGACAATACTATTACACACCCATTTATACAGTTGGTGAAAGTATCGGTTCAGCATCGGATATTTGGAATCGATACCCGTAATTTTTACGGTATCGGCTCCGGTATCCGATACCAGTATCGTATCGGTGCATCCCTAATAAACATACAGTTCATGTTTGATACGTATTTCCAATTTAAAGACCAGAAGTCTTCTCAAAAGGCAGATGGTAGAGCGGGGCGTCGCATGACTGGAAGGTCACGTGCACACTGCCGTTGTGTCCTTGGGCAAGACACTTCACCCACTTTGCCTAGCGCTTTGAGTACCTGCACTAGGATGAAAAGCACTATATAAAAAAGGGCTTTTTACCAATTTACCAAAGGGAAGAAAAAGACATTTTTTCACAACTGTGTTCAAAAATTATTTTGCCAAGAAAAGGTTAAAAGTACCATGTAATACAAACTAGTCTCAAAGGCAGTCTATAGAACAGGGGTAGGGAACCTATGGCTCGGGAGCCAGATGTGGCTCTTTTGACGACTGCATGTGGCTCTCAGATAAATCTTAGCTGGTATTTCTTAACACAATGAGTAATAGGGGTTACATTTCATTATTTAAAAAAAAAATCAGTGTGGGCTTGTTTAGGGTTCTCCTGAAGATTGTGTGTAACAATCCAGCTGTAGATCCAGAGCAGTGCATATTATGGTCCAAATGCATAAAATCAAATGTTGGTCATAATCCTTCTTCTACACGTGTGCATTGTCTAATCACTGTAAAAAATCTTTTTGTTGTCCAGGTTGTCCAGAGACAGTCCAAATATGGTAGTCAAAGTGAAACTTAACAAGTGTGCTGTTCACTTTGGGGCATATGCATTTGTTTTGTATTTTGTTTAGTATTGTGACCACAGGGGCATATTTATAAATACTGCCTAATAATAAATATGTATTATTTCATAACTAAATGGTTACACCCCTAGTAAGAACTATTTTATGTATTGGAAAACTCAATTCTCAAACTCAAACTTGGAGATTACTGTCTTGTTTAAAAGTTCACACATTTTGTTGCATTCAGAGTAAAAAAATATTGTATGGCTCTCACGGATTTTTTTTTAAATATATGTGACGTTTTTGGCTCTTTTAGCTAAAAAGGTTCCCGACCCCTGCTATAGAATTATCCACCACTGCATCAGTTCTCAGAGAGGCCAATTAAAAAAATATACTGATACAAGGATTGAAGCAAACTAGATTGTGTTACTCATTAACAAATTCTGCTCTTGATTCCAACTCAATAAAAAAGTGATCAAAACTTAAAACCGTACCTGTTCAAATGCATTCTCAAACCAAACAGAAATCTAGTCCCTCAGTATCCCATTACAACACAAGCTCATTCAGTAATTTATTCATAGCCACACACAGCAACATCCCCATTCTGTGTCAGTATCAGTCCCTAATGCTCCCATCTGCTCGGCCCTGGATTGCCTTTATGTGTAAAGTGCCTGAGCAACTGTTGGCAAAAAGGCCCTCGCTCACCACCTCATATGCATCACGGCAAATTAATGAGTTACCTGAGAGAGAACATGCACAGAGCTTTGTGAGTCAAATGGGAAATTAAGAATGGCTAACAACCCTGAATCAGCCAAAGTAATGGGGAATGTGGCAATATACCGAAAGCTAACAGACACAGAGATATAACTGCAAGATGTGCCTGACTTTGCATAAGTGGAGGATCGTAATGATATGACACAATATGTTCGATGTGAATAAAGCAGGTGCCTGGAGCGGGAGACGCCTTTATAGGGGTTTTGTCAGAAGTGGTCATTGTAGTAATCACAACATCATGTCACTATCAAGGCTGTTTTGATGATAATGAAAGTACAAAACTCAGGTAGTGTTTTGCTTGCTTTAAGGCAAGGAACTGGGAGTTATGCTTATATCATGTGGAATGTGTGCCCCAAAGCCACCCAGACCAAATCCAGTCAGAGCTAAATTGACATTATTGGAAGGTGGGTTTATTCGGATCAAAACAAAAGTGTCCAGCACAAGATGGTAACTCATGTACTGCACTGCGCACACCCTTGGCCCTTGCCTGCCAGTGAAGGATGTGTGGACACCAAGAGAGAAGGAAGACCCAAGGGAGCGCATATGCCCAGGATCCTGAAAATACCCGGCACAGTAGCACAGTGGTTAGTGCTTGTGCTTCACAGCTGGAAGGTCCTAGGTTCGATCCTGGGCCAGGACGGGGCCTTTCTGTGTGGAGTTTCCATGTTCTTGTGTCTGAGCAGGTTTCCTCTAGTTGCTCCCGTTTCCCCTACTGCTAAAAACATGTGCAATAGATCAGGATGAATGAGAGCGAGTTTGTGAGTGCAAATGTGGGACAACGGATGGAAATTAGTTTACCCGCATTCTCATGTGCAATTGTGCATGCACTGTCCCAACCAAAAACAAACAAATACCACGACGGCATCTGCCCAACAGCACATACAAGAAGGCCACACAACTGCCACAATCCACACAGTCCTGGACTGAGATATAAGGATGAAAATGCACAATGCCTTTGCCAAAACATGATCCAAATACAACTACTGTATGAGGCAGTTGCATGCCACTACCACAAAATGTCCATATGAGGCTGAATTTAACACACCTCGATTGACAGCGTCATCCACTGTACCCCTGTCTGTGTACCTACCTGTATCAGGTGGGTACACAGACATGCCACTTTTTCAATAAAAACTAATACACCAAATACTGTATGTTTACCGTTGTAGTATTTTGTTGGTAGCCAGCGAAACATCTTAAGGAAATGTTAAAGTATACAAATTTGTTTTCTGCATTTGACCCATGCTTTGATGTCACTGGGAGCTAAAGGTCAGAATCACCTGGTTGGAGAATTAAACTATTGTGCATGTTTTAGCGAAAACCCATCCAGACACAGGGAGAAACATTCAAACTCCACACACAAAAGCCGGCACGGTCCGGGAAACCAACCCGGGCATTCTCGCTGTGAGGCAAGAGCGCCTCAGGTATGGGATAATATGAAGTCGGCAAAGGTATGACAGCAAACCAAAACATGCAGGTACATTGCTTAATCTTAATCAAGCATTAGCAATATGAGATGCAAAGTCAAGAACGCATCCTTCTAAAACGTGTACAGACTTGACACCGGGTGCTGCCATTTTTTACGGTGGTGATATCTACACCCTCTCAGCCTCTCTTCCACACCTCCTCTCTCTCCTCATCTCGACTTGCACGGCCTCATCCCACACACGCCTGGGGTCGGACTGGTCACTGTGCATCTCATCAGGACAATATTTTCCGTGCCTCTTTGCCCCATCGGCATTGACCTTCCCGTTGCCGTGCTGACACCCAGCCCACACGGACGCTGCCATAAAGGGTCTGCGCGTGGCTGGAGGGTTGTCTGAAGTGCGGTTGAAGTAGACCACCTTCCTGTGTACTGTATGTCCATTAGTCCATGAAGCAGAGTCAACAGTAAAAGCTTACAGATCTGACAGAAATGTGTTATGTCATTTTGAGTTTGTTGAACATCAAAACCTGATATTCTCTCTCTCAAATACTGTATTTAGGGTTTGTTTAGACAAAATGGCTCTGTGCAAAAACGCCCATCCATTCAATCATTCATGAGTACTAAATACATTTGCTTCTTTGCTTCTTTTCAATATTTGATGGTACAAACTACAAATGTGTTCAGAACACATAAATTATTTTCAATCCAGGGCATGTACGTGTTTACAAATGTGCTGTAGTTCTTCTTGGTAAAGCATTTAGCGTAAAGATGAGTTACAACCCAGGACCTGTAAAATAGAGCTTGAATAATGATGGGATGTCTTTATACATTTGTGTGCTTCATAGTGCAAACTCTAAGCCCAATCATCCTAAAATATGCTCAAAAGGTATGACAAAACCTGGCTTACATGGCCCCTGTTGTATATCTTTTTCATTTATGTACTTCAAATAAAATAATTAAAATAGTTGGCAGAGAAAAGCTGCTGCAAAGGTTTGATGTTCCCAGGATCCTGACAACTTCATCAAGGTTCACCCCGGTCTGCCACATTTAACCAGAACAGCTGTCGACACATGCACTTTATATAACTCCTGCCCCATTGAGCTCCGCAGCGGGGAAGAAGGCTTTTTTCTCTTTGGTATGACAGCTAAAGGTGTGCGCACGCTGCTGTATGTTCCTTGTGGGCTAGTTTATCCCTCTCACTTCCCCTTCACAGATGGAATGGGCCGCCCCAGGTAACAGCCGACCAAGGCTAGATACCAAAACGGGATGACCGTGGTCCTCCCGGCGAAGCGCACCGGAACACGGGGATTGAGGAGTTGGTGCTACAATAGGTAATTAGTCTGTAACATCTGCTGGTGGAAATTCCTGGAACCTCGCGGGTTGTACCTTTATCAGTCTTTGGCTCAGTGTCGGACTGAAAGCAGCTTGAGTTATTTACACTGATAATTCACTTGTATTAATCACACTTCATCTGCACAGGAGCCTCTGATATGGAACTCAGTGAACTTCAGAAGGTCCCAGAGTGCCACACAGAAAGCAATAAAACCAAATGCAACTTTTTATTTATTTACACCTCTGATTTCATTTCTTCAGCTCAGTGAAAATCCATTAATGTGTTCAAATGAACAAACAAGACGCCTTGGAAATGATTCCTGGGTAAGAAAAGGGGAGAAAAAAACTTCAAGACAGAAATATATAAGTGAGTCACTGACAGCAGCATAAATATGAGAGTACAATGTCATGGAGAGATCAATATTGAGTCATTCAAGTTGTATAATTGGTGTAAATAATGTTAATGATACTGGTAATTCTGGCTTGAAACACTTTTAACACTATTAACACTATTAATTTGTCCAAAAGATTCCTCCGCACTGGCCATGACTCAGGAGGGCCTTAGGAACAAGAGAGATGATAATAAAATAATGCAGTCTATACTGTAAAGTCTCTGTCAAGTCAGACAACAGGCTGGAAACTTCATGTTGATGATATTTTAGCTGCTCTGTCTGGTCACACTATATAGACTTGTCATTGACTAGTAGATGTGTTTGCCTGCGCAGAAAGGTGTTCTGCTCTTGTATGGCCTTACCTCTTAGGTCTCTGAACTTTTTGCCACGGTATTTTACTCTAATCCCTTTGTTATTCAATTTATAAACTATGTTTCTCTTGATAAAATCCAGCTTTCAGCACATAATAAATTATGAGAATATGCACATCTTTTGTTGCTATAGGCACAATATCAAGCTCAGAATAAAATCTGAATGAGCGTTTCCCCTGATCATATTGTAAATGGTAAATGGTCTCAATTTATATAGCTCTTTATATAGCGCCTACATTAGGCTCTCGAATAGCTTTACATCAAGGAGCCACTCACTCTCTTTCATACACCAATGAACACAGACACCGGAGACAAACTGCCGTTCAGACGGCAGCACGTGAAGTGACACGAATCCGATCTTTTTGCCCCTATGCGACCTGTATCTGATCTTTTCATGACAGTCTGAACGACACAGATCCGATGTTTTCAAAAGCGACCCAGGCCACTTGGGTATGTGGTCCTAAATCTGATACGTATCTGATCTTTTCCCAAGCGACTTCAGTCTGAACGGCCAGGTCGCATTCATCCGACCTACACGTCATTAAAGCAACAGAAATGCCATTCATTCTCCGGAGCGGGAGGAAAACTACACATGCATTTGTTTTGATGAAGTTAGCAACGCTCACCTCATTAAAGCAGGTCTCCACAGCGGCATGTTTCTCAGACATCGCTGAAACTGCTCCAAAAAGGCCAAAGTCCAAAACTACTGTCTCTCTTCCTCTTAAAATGAAGTTATAAATAATATAATTGCTCCGTTCTCTTCTCACAAGTTTAGCATATGTACGGTGATGTGCACCCTTTTTCTTTTTTTTCTTTCTCTAGGTGCAGTACAAGAAGTGCCGCTACCGCCCTCTACTGCGCATGCGCGTCACATGCAAGCTATATTCATTCAGACGGCACAAACAGTAGGTCACATACAGGTCGCATTGAAATGGTAATATGAACGACCACACAAAATAATCAGATTTGTTCAAAAAATCAGAATTGAGCATCAAGACCTGCCGTGTGAACGTAGACATAGTGGGTGAAGAGTCTTGTGCAAGGACACGGCAGTGTGTACCTGTGGGAGCCGGGACTGGAATCCCCTCTCTACTGTGTTAGCCGCTGTCACAGTCATGTTACATTCACTTTCATTCAGTGCATTTAAGTGCATTAGTGCATCTGCTGAAAAATGTCCACAAAATGAAAGCCTTAGTTTGCATGCAATTACAGTTCACTGACCCAAAGCACCTCAAAGAAGTATATTGAATCCCCTTTCTTCATACAATGGCTAATAATACACAAACAGATGCTCTTTTGTGAGAAGCAAGTATTAATAATAAATAATAAATTACAGCAGGAAAAGCAAGGTCAAGGGGGACAAACAGGTTGTTTGAAATTCAACAAAATGCCATTGTAAGTTTCCAGATTGGCATCAGCTCGAAGGCTCTTGTCGCATTAATCCACGTTAGAAGCTGGAAGTAGAATCATTTTGCACCTTTCTGTCAAGTATAGCCCCCACTCACCCCCCACTCTATACCATCTACTACTTTCATCAAGTTGCCCCCAAAGATAATTTCATTGTCAGATTACAATGGGCCTCTCCATTGACCTGAGGGCACAGTGATAATGCAGTGAGGGAGTAGCGAGGCTCTGTGATGGGGCAGGGGGGTGGCATGAGCCTGCGCTAATGTCCTGTCAACCCTCGGACACTGGTGCTTACAAGAGGAGTGGAGGAGAGGAGGGCTGTCTCATCTGTGGCATTGTGCACCGAATCATTAAGACATGATATGTGATTATTAGCAGGAGACTTAGCTAATGAGATCTGACCAACACGGCAGCTGATACCTACAGGACCTTATTGCTTATATAAACAAGACATTAACTGGATTAACAAAAGTGGCAATCATATTCTAAACATGTTAACTTTGCATTGTCACCACATGCCAATATCTGATTGGATCAGAATTTAGTCAAAATAAAACTTGGAAAATAAAATATATATATATATATAATCATGATAATAATACAAAATAAAGAAAATAAAGTAAACCACTTAAGAGTGGTTGGTCCATTATTCAACGATGACTCAATGACTATAAAACTGCAAAGTAAACCAGATAACCAGCAGGGGTCTCCAACCTTTTTTACGGTGTGAGCTACTTTTAGCAAGCTACTTATGCTTTGAATAGACACGTGTAATTATAGCCCAATTCACACATACTACACCACGCGGCCTGCACCCTGCCTTTACCCAGAAAGCCCCATATGTATAAATGCGAAGAATTCACGGGTCCAACCCGGACATAATGGACCAGTGCGTTCATCATCGTCGCTCATGTTGAGGAGCACATCATTGCGAAAGAGAAAGCCACTGGGTCCGTCGAGGGTCCAAATGGTTCGTTTGCGCTGCAAGACCAATTTCCAGTAGACTGCTGCCTTCTTGTGCAGGTGCATGTGTGGACATGGAGCAACCATGTCCATTTCTGTCTTTTCTCTTTCCTCGATCAATGACATTACGTTTGCACGATCCTTCAGTCTTTTAACCTGCCGCATGAGCAGCAATAGCGTAAAAAGTTCCACTTTATCCATCTTTTCGAAAGTTCCACTCACGGTGCATCTCTTTCTTCATAATGAACTTGCTTTTTATGCAAACGAAGACCACTCTTCGCCCCTCGCGGCTTTTGACCCTGGTGTGTGTGAATGCTTATCGGAGGCTTCGGGCCAGCTGTGGCTGTCGTGTGTGAATGACATATGTAAGCGGGCTCCATTTGTCCGCACTTAGCCCAGTGGCAATGTGTGAATTTGGCTAATGCGACTTAAAGCGGAATCAACCAGTGAACAACATGTATTTCAACACTATTTCACAAAATGACTTGAGTTTCCTCTTTATTCTTTACCTAAATGTTTGGAGAGTGTGTTCAATGTTAGAAGCTATCATGTAGAAATGTAGAAAATCCTTTGGCGAGCTACTGGTATATTTCCCGAGCCACTGGTTGGGGATCCCTGGTATAAAGGTACTGTATGCTATATATTTCGAGATATTTCATAAACATTAGTCCACTGTGTCTCCATCGGTAAACATGTTCAAATCTAGTACTGTACAGATTATTGTTTCCTTTTTATTCCCTTGAGCCGATCATTCAGAAGACTGCGTAGTTTCCATCAGTGACAGCTTTATCCGTCAGGCTGTCGGGAAGCTGAACTCACCCCTTCCCTGTCTCTGCTCCCTCTATTGTGCCCATGTGTGTTATTTACGCTTTTTATTTTTCACTGGTGTGAGAGGCACAAAATGTCTCTGTTGCATGTAGTAGAATCGACACTAAAGATGATTGGAGTGACTCATTCAATCAGAAAGAAAGCAAAAAAAAAACAATTTGGTTGCCAGATCCCATGTGTATAAAACAGCATGCCTGTAAACCTATAAATGTTAAATCCCAGCACCCACATCCAATCAGTTCTTTATGAAAGGCTAGTGCACGCCTCCATTTCAGAGACTGTATTCCAGAGGGTCTGAGTTTTCAAGTGAGGCATGATGGCAATTATAATATACAGAACATAAGTATAGGTTGAATTCTGATTGCCATGCATATATTAAAGATGTAAGTGTCAAATCCCACCCTCCACTCCAGTCCACTGTGACAATGTGTTCAAACTTAATATTTTATTAAAGTTGCCTACCAAAATAAATTAACAAAAGATTTCATTTTAATGACCAATTATCGCCATGTGCCTCAGAAGTTGTAAGATACCGCAGCTAGTTATTTCACACATTACTCGCAATGGATACACGTAGCTGCATAGTTGAGACGGGAAAAGAAATCTCAAGTCTTAGAAACGTAGCTGGCGGGCAGGTCTATGATTCATATGGTAATCGCTGTGCGTCCAGTCATGCACACGGACGGGAACGGAGGAGAGAGGGAGGTGTCAGGTACAGGCAGGCACATTTGGATATTAGAATTCCAGGCGTCTTTGGTCTTGCCTTCAGCAGGATAATCCCATTCTGCCTGGGGTCACAAAGCTGGCGAGCGCACACGGAGAAAGGCAGCACACGCTTCTAAATGAACTGTTTTAAGATCGGCACGAGCGCCAGCAGTCGTGAAGTAGCGTCGCACTCGGGAAAGTACAGTTCTGAAAGAGGAGATTCAAGAAGTAAAAGTGTGGGGAAAGTTTCAAAATGTGTATGTTGTTATGTACGGTGGCCTTGAATGTCTTGAACGAACCTCAAATAAAGTGTAATATTATTAATCATTCGTTGTTTGTACTTAGTTATAAGTTGTGGAGCCTAATAAACAGACTATGCAGCTGCTTAGGGCCCCGAGACAACCAGGGGCCCCCCTGGTTGTCTGAATGAAATCCTGAATGAAATCCTGGTTTTGTTGAAAGATGCAGACTCTCCTGTTCCACTGCTGGAGGAGTGGAGTTGGAGGGGGGTACTGGTGTGGGCTGGGAACATAAATGGTATCATAGATGGACCATTTTGGGTTGAAGAGCAACTTCAAAGTTCACTTCAGGTTTGAGAAGACACACTCCTCTCGCAGTGGAACAGGAGAGTCTGCATCTTTCAACAAAACCATTATTTCCAACTCCAACTCAAACATCAGAGTCCTCCACTGCACGGCCAAACAGTCAGGGCTTTAAAAATAAAATAATAATGACGTTTGACCCTGGACAGCTGGACTAAATCCAAATCACATCAACTGGGCGACACTTAAATGACAGATTTTTTCTAAAAACAAAACTAAATCTTTGTCTGAAAAGAGAGAGGCTTTGGTCACTGTGGCACAAAAAGTTGATCAAAAACAAATCAAGAAACTGATGGATTAAAGACTTGAAACTGTTATGGAAAAGATGTGGGTGAATTAGACAATATACTTTGGGCAAAGTCGGATGGAGAATCAGTGCTTATATTTTTCCTATTTTCCTATTACTTCCAAAAGCACACGCAGAACTTTCCCCATCTTTGACATTTGCACCTGGTGATTTCAAGACCGAGAGCTTTTTTTTTCATTCCAGTCTGTCAGCTTTCATTAAAATGAGTAAATCTAATTTTGCCGGGTGTATCTGGGAGTTATTTTCAGACTAATTCATTGTGTCGAGATAAACTAAGCAGCTGGTGTTTGTGTAACCGAGAGCTTTGTTTCCAAGGTGCAGCTCCTCAAAGTGAAAGACCTCCCTGATTTATATCTTAATGTGGCGGGGGGGGAATTTGCCTTTGC
>OMNZ01007309.1:1529-14994 GCA_900303255.1 Lesueurigobius sanzi | reverse complement strand
TTGCTCCAGTGTTGGGGAGTAACTAAATTCATGTATTTAAAATACGCATTCAGAATACTCATTTTGAGTAACTGTATTCAGGAACAAATACTCATTTAAGGGTATTTCGAAAACAGTTAATTTTCAAATACCAAAGGAATACAGAGAGAGAGAGAGGAAGGAGAGAGACAGGAAGGAGAGAGAGGAAGGAGAGAGAGAGAGAGAGAGGAAGGAGAGAGAGAGAGAGAGGAAGGAGAGAGAGAGAGGAAGGAGAGAGACAGAGAGAGGAAGAGGAGAGAGAGGGAGAGGAAGGAGAGAGACAGAGGAAGGAGAGAGAGAGAGAGGAAGGAGAGAGACAGAGAGAGGAACGGGAGAGGAAGGAGAGAGAGAGAGGGAGAGGAAGGGGAGAGGGAGAAAAGAGGGAGAGGAGGGAGAGAGAGGAATGAGAGAGAGAGAGAGGGAGAGAGACAGGAAGAAAAGAGGGAGAGAGGAAGGAGAGACAGAAAGAAGACAGACAGAGGGAGGGAGGAGAGAGGGAGAGAGAGAAAGTGTTGCTACATATTTTACACTAAAAATAGATTAAAATAAACAAGGATTGTCTCTAAAAGTGGCAAGTCCCCAAAAATGGGGACCTTAGGGCTTAAGAGGTTAATGAAAAAAAAAAAAATACAGTACTTATTTTGGGTAATTTTAACTTTGAGAAATATCACTGTTTTTGCAGTGTAACATAGTTTTTATACTATATGGTTAAAACGTTTAAATACTTAAAAACTTAAGTTTTCCAGGAAAGGCTCGCAACCCCCTGAATATCGATCCGTGACCCACTTTTCGCCAGTTGAGAACCACTGTTTTATGTGCTTTTGGTGTAGAATAATTATGTTCACGCTCTTCAATTCAATGAAGATGAAAAGTTTATTACAGAGTCACAGCCGGCATTAAAAAGTCATGAATATAAACTTCTTATTTGTTGAATCATATTCTAATCAGATTCGGGCTGCAGTGACTAATCGTCTAACCTCAGCTACGCAAGGCAAGTAAATATTTTAGGAATTGATTCACAGACCTCAAAAATGGGTGAAAAATGATGGTCATGGTCAAGTTAACTGGTCAATGATTATTCTTTTTGGATGAATCTGCTGCTAAAATGATCAATAATCCCTGCTGAGCTGTAATTCAGATTCCAAGCCTTTTCATGAACCTTTTGTTGTTGAAAAGATGCTGCGTCGCCTAAAACTTTATACAATTATACCATCGAGACAAATATGGTCCCATTAATGTCTCTTTGGTTTGGTTGTCGTGGTTACTTTTCTAGGTACACCACAAAGCACATTTATTCAGTGCAATTTTTTTTGGAAGCAGTTTTTGGAAACGTTTTTTTTCCGAGCCCCGCTGACAATCACCCAAGGTTCACTAATGTGCTCCGGCAGACGCATTGAACGCTGACCATGAGAGGAGAGACGAGTTCGCACCGTGCTCATGGTGATTTTAATACTGTCAATTATTGTCTCGTCTTCAAATGGATGATCTTGATGTGTTTCCATATTTTCTTAGTAACTCCGCTAGGTGTGCGAAGCTCTGAGTTGGGGATGGCGACAACTAAACATTTTCTTGACCGGCCACCGAGGCTCATTAGCTGGTTAAAACCGGTGAACCGATGAGTTTAAATATGCTACGTTATTTGGAATTACAGCCGTTTCTAGCCGCGCCTGCAATTTCTCTGTCGCATCTGCCTCCCGCTCACACACACTGCCCTTCCACTCACAGGGGTCGTGCCAGGAAAAAAATTAGTTGTCCGTCCCGAGGGTAAAAACGGCGAAACCCTCGAGGGGGGGAGGTGGAAAAAAAAAAAATTTACACTACTAGACTGCCATTCTGAGCGTACATGGGCGATAATCTTAAGGCACACGTGCGATGCCAGCGGCCATGCTTTTTTATATTTAACAATGGCAAAAAGAAAGCCAGAGAGATAATGAAAACAAAAACGAGGAAATATGACAACGGTATGCATCGCTTGGCTTCACTGTGACTACGGCGTGAGACGAGGAAAGACCAGGGTTGAAAGCCTGTACGGTCTGGTACTGCGTTCCGCTAAAATATTGGTACGCCGTACCCGGGAGGAAAGACCAGGAGCTCTCCATAAGTGTTCCGCTAATGCCTTTAGTACACTGTGTATAATGGCCTCATTTATAGATCACTTTGCTTTTTTTTTAACTGACGGCCGACAACTTGGATCAGCTAACGTTGATGCGGTCAACTACCGGTCATCGGTTAACATCCCTACTCTGAGTACCTCACGATTTGATACACGATGGCTCACGATAACCTCACGATTTGCCGATACTGCGATAATCGATATATTGCACATAATGACCTACAGTGTTGGGCAAGTTACTTTAAAATTGTAATATATTCTACAATTACACCTTTTAAAAATGTAATATGTTACATATTACTGTTTACAGTTGCACTACTTTGAGTTACTTTTGGCAAAATATAAACTGAAAATAATGAGACTAATTCCACCAAGTATGAGTTTTGGACATCGTTGTAATTTTTGATATCGTTGTGGATGCGATATAATCAGCATGTGACTCAGCGGGGGGACTCACAGTCCCCACGGCAAAGCAGTGTGGCTTGGGACATATTTATATAGATTGTCATTGCACCAGGGGGTGCTGCTTCGCCACCAGGGGGTGCTGCACCCCCACTGGCGCCCCTGGGTGGTCGGAGGGACCATTGGCGCAGATGTGAGCAGCCTTGCTTCTGTCAGTCTGCCCCAGGGGAAACTGTGGCTACAAATGTAGCTTACCACCATCGGCATGGAGTGAATGAGCCCCCTCCCTTTCATGTGTGAAGCGCTTTGGGTGTGACTGTCATATGAAAAGCGCTATACAAATAAGATTCCCTTTCCCCCTAATATATTACCATATTTTGTAACATATTATAGTCTTCAGTTACTGAGAAAAGTAATAGGCTCCTGTAACTAGTTCCTTTTGTAATACATTACCCTCAACACTGATGACTTATGCGATATACTGTTTATCTCAAAACAACAACAAAAAACAGGAGCGCTTTAATAAAAAATGTTTTTCAACAATTTTACAAGAAGAATTACACTCCATATTTGTTTACACTGTAAATAATGGCTGAAATTATGATTCAATCAAACAATTTGGAATGAATTGAAAATGTAAAACAATGTTGTTGTTTAACATGAACAAATAAGATTAAATATAAATAATTGTATGAATTAAAACCAGTAATATTCATGATGTCGCCAATGAATATGCACAATGCCATCGGTATCACGCCACAGAATATCGTGATATATCGGAAAATCTATATATTGTCGCACCCCTAAACTTAACTGTTATCCGTTCGATTGTGGCCAGAGAATATTCTCATCAGCATCTCCAAAGGCAGAGTTGTGCTACATCCATTTGTCAAAATAGTTCCAGTTTGTTTGCTTCCTGTTAGATCATGTTTGTTTCTCCGTCCTCACGCCTCCACTTTGTGTTTGTGCAGATTTACCTGTTGGCAGGATACTACTACACGGCGACGGAGGAGTACGACATCAAGTGGACCATGCCTCACTGTGTCCTCACGCTCAAACTCATCGGTGAGATCCACACGGAGATAGTTCTCTCTTTTTAGACATTGCTCAGAGCTATTGTAACTTGTGTCTGATCACAGGCCTGGCATGGGACTACTATGATGGCGGACAGGAGAATGTGAGTTAGTCTTTTGTCCCCTCTCTCTACTTTTTATATAGTTTCTTTAATATTTATTTCTGTGCTTTGCTCTCACACTGTGCGTATATGCATTGCAATGAATATATTTCTAAAATTGCAATTGCCAAGTTTCACGTGAACATTTTTTTTCCCAGCGTTTCATGTTTTGATTGAATTAAGTGATTCCCAAAGTGAGGTCCGGGGCCAAGTTTTACCACTTGAAATCTGTATTTAGCCAACAGTGATTGCTATTTGTCCGTTTTATGTAATTTCAAGCTGTAAAACATAACAGATTATTTTAAATATAGTTATTGTATTATTGTTATTATTAGGGGGCCCCAAGGGATATTCAGAACAATGAGGGGTTCTGGGCTTTGGACATTGGGAATGGCTGGTTTAATGGATGAAAAAATATTTTTAAAATGCGTGTGGTAAATATACGTCATAGTTTACACCACTGAAATGATGATTTTATGAAGAATAGTTCAAAAAAGTTTATTTTCTAAAACTGTAGTAATCAAACAGTACTTGTACCTCTGGTTGGGCTTCTTCAGGTGGTAATCTGGGTTACCTGGAATCGTTGATTTGATTTTATTTGGAGATAATTTGAGTTATGCTTTGGTAAGTTGTGGCCAAAGGTTTACATGCCCTTTTAATCTTTTGGCCGTTTTTCATAGGTTGTGCAAAGCCATTTATTGCCAAAGAACTGAGTTTACTCTTTTGAAATCATAATGAAACAGAAACTACTCAAATGTCCCTGATCTAACGTTTACATGACCTTCAACAACTGCCAGGAAAACTGTTCAGGAGCAAAGCAAAACGCACTTAAGGATAATGGCCTTTATCACTAATAAAATAAACAATCCGGTTCAACATTTGTAGATTTTCTTTTGTTTATTTCTTATGTAACACGTCGGATTATATGTACAGGGATTTTTCTGAATCTGTAAAACAAAAGGTGTATTATTAATACTAATACGTTGCTGTTTAATGCCTCTCTTGCAGTTGAATGCTGAGCAGAAGAAGTCTGCCCTGACATCGGTACCGTCTCTGCTGGAGATGTTGGGCTTTTCTTACTTCTATGGGGGCTTCCTAGTCGGCCCCCAGTTTACACTCCGCAGCTACCAAAGGCTGGTGGCAGGGGAGCTCACAGACTGCCCCGGGAAACCGCCCAACAGGTACACACAGAAGCTACTGGGAGACACATCACAACACTCTAAAGAGCCCATAGTTTACAATTGAGGTGATGCCTCCGATAACACTGGGTTACGCAAATATACTACAGGTGTCTACATCTTTTAGAAAATGAGGAAAAAGTCCACACAACTTAGTATAGCACCCAAGAATTTGACATCCATTTGTCTGTATCAGGTCATGTTTTTGTGCTAAAAATGAGGTCACTGATCTGCGTTCCAGTCTCTGTATTCCATCAGGCACATGATTTTTTACTTTCTGTCGTACTGTTAAAAGCAACCCTACGGATATCACAACCAGCCCCAGTTTAAGGGGCTGCAGTCATCAACATTTTTCGGTCCTATTTTTGGCATTTCTAAGAAGTATCAATTAAGAAAAGTGCCTTTTATATAGCTTGTTCCAACCAACCCCAGCCTCTCCATAACTGTGGACAGACAGGCACCAGGATGGAAGGCATTATAAAATTGACCTGATTGAGCAAAACTAATGTGATTTTTGGATTCAGCACATCAAAATTGTCCTAAATCAGCTCTCATAATTAGTTATTAACCAGTGTTTATAGGTCACGTTGACATGTTTGAATTTGATGTCATAATTGCAGCTGGAGGGCAGGTGCCAATACAGCTGTATGATGGAAGAGAGAAAGAAAATGATGAAGGAGAAGATATTGAAGTCTGACTGTTTTTATTTCATGTGGATTGGAATTAAAGAGATATTGACCATAACCCAGCAACATTTTGACAGTTGCTATAGGTACCACCACGAAAGTCCTACCTGGCCACCACCTCAATGTTTAACAATAGGCTTTTGTGATGTCACATAAACGCAGCCTATTGCATGGTGGGTACTATGGTTTATTTATTTTTTTGCTAAATCTCTCTGTTAAACAAAAGCGCTCAGCATTGTGTACTAAGGCCCTTTGAAAAATGTTTTAAAGTCCCGTTATGTGCCATGACGAGAGATCTAGGGTCTGGGGGCATAACTATAATGATGTTCTTAGGCGTCGGGAGGAGGTTGTTTCAATAAAAATGATGACAAAAGGGTGATTAAAAACTGTAGAATAAGGTTTTAACTAACTTTTCCTAAATACAACTGAGCGAAAACAAAGTGCTTCAGCAGGCGTTTGGGACCCACTGGCTGATAATGAAGAAGTGGCTCCTCTTTATGAGATAATGATCAGCTGAGCATCCAGGAGAACCTGATAGGCGAGGCAAGGAGCTTAAAGGTCCACTTGTCTCATAAAGCTGCCAAAAAGAGGTGATAATATTCTAAATCGTGTGTGGGATGTTGGTCAGTAGACAGGATGTCCAGTCACAAGAATAATATGCAACTCTAAAACACAACCAAATAGTGATCAAACAGATTTGTATTGTCCCATACTTTATTTCTTTATTTAAGGATCCCCATTCTTATCCATCTTTACCAAAGTAGAGACTATTCTTCTCAAAAAAAGGTATCACAATTTATACTTGTACATATCATCAGCTAATAGTATAAAACTTTACTTGGGGCTGTAAACCATACCAGTGGCAGTATGGCATAGGGATCAAACAAAAGGCCTGCTACCGACAAAATATTTTCGTTTTTAGAGTAAATTTTGATGCCTGGTGGGTCCTGAGACGGCACTAAAGAAAGGTACTCAGCTCGAAGAAATTATACAATAATGAAAAGAAATAGTCTTTTTATAGAATGTTCTGTTTTATGATTCTAAATGACCAATAATTTAGTATAGGTATCATAAAAAGTGTCCTTCAGGTATCTGTATTGTTGAAGTACTGGTATCTGAAAAAATTGTAACAGCACCCAGCCCCTATCCATGCTCCATCTGAGATTTTGACATCAAATTCTACAACATGAACCCAACCTATATTGTGACTCTGAGTCTGAGCTCTTCTGGCTATTGTGGCTCTATTCTCAAATCACTACTAACAATATTTTAATTTTTTTTAACTTTAATATTCTTTTATAGTGCTATACCAGCTTTGAAAAGGTTTGGTCTGGGCTTCCTGTGTTTGGTACTTTACACCATTTTTAGTCCTTCATACCCAGACAGCTACTATACAACAGATGAATTTGAGGTAAGTGGAAAAACTGGGCTAATTTGACTTGGCCTTCAAGCTTTCGCTGTTTCACTCACTGCTCTGTCCTCCCCACAGGCACAGCCCTTCTGGTATCGCTGTGTTTTCATCTTACTCTGGGCTAAATTCAATTTGTATAAATACGTCAGCTGTTGGGTTATTGCGGTGAGTATTCCCTGAAGTCAAATGTAACTCAGATGTAACTCAACCTGCGCCAATAGATTATGGAAGCATTTTAGCACCATTTATTCAATCTTCAATTCAGTTGACAAATCACCATCAATTAAAAATAACTTGTCATGGTCAAAATGGTGTCATAGTGTGGGAAACACAAAATACTGATACAGAAGACAGAATCTAATATACAAATACAGAATCTAAAATGCAAATACAGAAAGCAGAATCTAAATTCATTGGGTTTATTTCGAGTTTGCATTCATGTACATTTCACATACTTAGTATTTGTATATTTGTGAACAGCATTAACAACATTTTATACAATACATTCATAAATATGCATGTAGATCGATTACTGTAAATCAAACCTGAAAAGGAGTGGCAAGAAGTGAATCTTATAAACTCCCACCCCTATCAGTGCTAGTTTAACCCTCTGAACCCCACTAAAGTTCACTTACCTGTGAATATCTTCTGATCCGTAAAAGATAGAAACGTACTTTTCCCCCCTCAAAAACCGCAGATTCCATGCTGCCAATACATTTCTGTAAAGTTGAATTCTCTTTTGCATTTCCGGTGTTAAAACATTTTTTTACATAAATATAAACCCGATACAACTTGTTAATTATGAAAGTCCAGGTTGTTCTGGAAAACAAAAAAAACAGTATAACACCTGAAGGTCCACTGAAAGGAAGTGTTTTAATGGCATTAAAGAGCAAAAACCTCCAGAGCAGGCCCCCAGCACAACAACACACCAGCACTGTCCTAAAGCTGCAGAGCCAGACACGCTCCATCGGTGACAGGCTCCATGTTCAGTACCACATAATACATTATTACAATGGCAATTTGGTTGCAAAAGAAGTGTTGTTTGTAGAAGAAGTCCTACAATCTACAAAGTTTTTACATTCTTTAATTCAAATAGTTTCATTTTTCAAACTAATCAATCAAACATTTTCTTTATCACTTTCATTCAGTTGTTTTTCACATGGTAACTAGGGCTGCACGATATTGAAAAAACTTGCGATATGCGATACGGGCATACAATATCGCGATAACGATATTATTTGCGATACTTGGATGAACCGTTCCATTCAGTTCAGACACATGTGATATCATATTCAGAAAATTGTGTTAAAAAGAAGACTCCAAAAACACAAAATCAGAATCAAACCAAGGCCAAACATTTACTAAATTAGGAAAGTTATAACTGAAAGTGAACTTCCACACGTTTATAAGCTCCATGCATGTTTGGTTTCAGAGAGTGTTGGCAAAAAATTAAAAAAAATCTCAGTCAGATGGAAGAAGTGAATTTGCGATATTTTTTGGCTTCTTGCGATACGGATATCGCATCACCTAATATCACGATACGATATTTTTTGCGATATATCATGCAGGCCTAATGGTAACATATCAAATGTATGGTAGAGTGACGTATCGTCCGCTGTACTACAACCTCGACACACCACCAGCAGGCCACCACCCCACCACAACTACCATACCACTGGTGTCCACCCGCCATCATCCACTTAAGGTTAAGGTGAACTTTATTGTCCCCGTAGGAAAATTTGTCCTCTGCATTTGACCCATCCTTCGATGCCGCTGGGGCAACCCGTCAGGAGCAGTGGGCGACCGCAGTGCAGCGCCCGGGGACCCATCTCCAGATGTGGAGCCAGGCTCATGGTCAGAAACACCTGCTGGAGGATTTAACCTAATGTGCATGTTTTGGGTTGATGGGGGAAACCGGAGCACCCGGAGGAAACCCATCCAGACACGGGGACAAACGTTATCCACTCTGCCACCATGCCGCTGTACACAAATTACAAATACAGAATCTAATTTCTAAATGCAAAATCTAAAATACAAATACCGAGTTTTAAATTTAAAAGTTGAAATTTATATTTTTTTGGGCTGCGACTTGTCATGACACGATTTATTTTTGTCTACGAAAGGGTTTTATTTATGCACGTGTCTTTGATGTGCATATTTCAGAGGAACTTCTACATGTTGTTTAGTTTATGAATAAGCTAGTCGTAATTATTAGTTAATATGAGCATTTTCATTTCACCTTGGGTTCAAAGAGGGTTCAAACCTCAATAAATCCCGCTAGGAAAAATCCATCCGAAAAATATGTCAAAATCTTATGTACAAGACCAGTCCATTTAGTGTCTGTAGGTTTGCTGTAGGTACACGTTTTCCTTTTCCTTTTTGAAAATCTATGAAAAAAAAAAAAGTCCTTAAATGTGATTAAAAAGCATTAAATTTAATTCAAACTAAATTTATTAGAAAATAATGAAATTGTTTGACTAATTTTTCTGCTGAAGTTTGTCAAAAATACAAAAATGAGGTTCTAAAATACATTCAATTGCAGTTTTTGAAGAAATTATACACGTCGAAAGTTACCCATTGTATAACATTTTCTAATGAATATGGAAATACAGCTGTGTGGTGGAATGTTTGCAAATTTTAATAAATGAAATATGCACAGATTTGTCTCATTTATGACATTGAAAATCTAGTATTTAGGTTTTAAAATGGCATTAAAAAGCATTAAATGTGACTTGCTGCATCCTGTATAAACCCTGGCTCACTCCTTGCAATAATTAAACATGTAAACATTGCGAAAGTTCAAAATCTGAAAGTAAATGATGAAATATTGCCACAGCTATTAAGAGTCAAATATCCAATGCGACTGAAACCCATGAATAGCAATAGCCCGCTGGTCCCTGACGGATCACCGTGAATCGCATGGACTCGACGCTCTAATGGCCCCGCAGCATTTCCAGTGTATCTTGTTCTAAGGCATCATGATAAGACGTTTCTCTGCAGGAGGGGGCCTGCGTGCTGTCTGGGCTCGGCTACAATGGCGTCGGGCCGGATGGGCAGCACCTGTGGAACGCCTGCGCCAACATGAAGGTGTGGCTCTTTGAAACCACGCCTCTCTTCCAGGGCACCATCAGCTCGTTCAATATCAACACCAACGCTTGGGCTGCCAGGTCAGTGCCGCTGTGAACACGTGTCTCACTATTCTGGAGGGATTTTCTCAAAGTAGGAGTCTCGAAGATTGCAAAATTAGAAGAGGGAGAGAGAGAGGGGATTTTTAAAGGTAAACAATCTAGGTCCCTCCTGCTCACACTGGCTCCTAAAGAAAAAAAAAAATATATTTTGTCTTACTTTACATCCAAATTCAGGCCCATGTGCTCAATTGTACACATTCTATTACATTTGCAACATTTAGATACATACATTTAGATTTATAGACCAACAAAAATCCTACTCCCCTCCATACCCGATTTAGCTCCCCTTGAATTTTTGAAAAAATGTTATATAACTTTGCAGAAGCAACTAAGCGATGTGGTTACTAGTTACCCCAGCACAAATATTTTCAGTGGACATAAATACCAAATACTTGAAAATCCTGCAAGTTGCAAGTATCCTGCAACACAGTTCTTGCATCCTGATTCTTGATGGGGGATAGTTGTATAAGCACCTTTCATAACTTCCAGGGTCACTGTCACAATAATGCTAACAAAGACTAGCCTGCAAGTTCATGAAATTGAGTCGATTGCTTTATGACCATAAGTTAAGGTAGATAAGATAATGATTAGATGCACATTATTATTATTATTTCTGCAACTATCTGCGGTGATTTAACCCGTCCTGAGACTTGTAGAGCGGACATTTCTGAGTATGTGGCAAAATTCTTTCCATTCCTGTGAGGAGTTATGGTTTTTTAAAGAGATATCCAAAGTGCTCTCTCCAGTCGCTAGGGGGCACTCAAAGGAAGAAAAGGGAATTCCACGCCATAAATCTAGTCATTTAAAATTGTGTGTTTTATACTCCATCATTATATTTCATCATCATATAGGGAGAGTACCATTTGGCACCATTTATGCACGGTTTTATACATCCATTTCAGTGTTTTTGAAAGAAGCTCTTTTCTATGGCTGTTGTCTTTGTTATTTGTCCTTAGTCATTTTCACACCTGTTGCTCTTGTGTTTGTGGACATAAAAAGCAAGCACCTACATGGATGATTTGAACTTGTCTACACTTTCTTAGTTGCTATGCGACAACATGTTGCATCAGCAGCACCTCTGTTGTACTGTACGGTACAACGGTACAGTTATTCACCATTTGAATGGTTGGCCAGTTTGCTCTTAACATGTAAACTTTCACATGTAAACAAATATATGACCTAATCTTTACAATAACTAAAGTGGAGTGTTTCTCCACAGAACTATATGGGAAATTATAACTTCAATGACTATTTTCTCAAAATGATTTTTTCTCATGTGGCGACAACATCTTCACTTTAGTAGTTCTTAATTATAGTTTGAAGGTTTGTTCATTAGTGAGAAAAACTAGAAAGAAAAGTGCTCGGGAAGTCGGTACCACAAAAAATAGCTTTTTTGGAGAAGGTGCTCTTTGGTGTTGTGGGACAGAAATTCAAGAGAAAAACAAAAAACCAAGGCACTCCTCCCACAACATTAATTCTTTATTTACATTTTCTAAAAAGCCTTTATTTTGCTGGGCTAATGCATATTAGTATGAATTTTTATAATCATTTTAAACGCGTATCTGCTCCAAGTGAGCCTTTCTCAAGAAGTGAAAATTGATTTGCGAACTTTTGTGAGTGCGAGTGTCAAATGTGTTATCAATTGTGTGTAAAATGTTGATTTGAAAAAAAAAAAACAAATTTAATGAAACTAAATTACATTTTTGTCAAAAGACTACAACTTTTTTCCTAGAAGTGGAATGAAATTTATTTTGCCCTCCTTTAGTAAATTGTAAATTGTAAACTCAGACGTGTGGAAATAATACTGCATCTAAACATAAAGAGTTTGCAGGATGGTTTTCTTGCATTTCTATGACAGTGACCCTAAAAAGTGACTCCACAAGTTGTGAAACGGGCTTATAAACTCATCACTATGAAGGAATGGGACAACTACCAATTACATTTACTGGTTCCCTCTTTCATTGTTGTCAAAATGACCACATGTTGTGATGTATACAACCTGCTAACTCTATCCTTCCCACTTAAAGCGCTTTAAAGTGTGCTTTTGTCCCTCTCTTCTCAGACACGTCTTCAAGCGGCTGAAGTTTGTGGGGAATAAGACTGTATCTCATGTGACCACACTCTTCTTCCTGGCCATTTGGCACGGCCTTCATTCGGGATACATCATGTGTTTCTCCATGGAGTTTTTCATCATCATCATAGAGCGACAAGTGGGTTC
This sequence comes from Lesueurigobius sanzi, assembly GCA_900303255.1. Lineage (NCBI taxonomy): Eukaryota > Metazoa > Chordata > Actinopteri > Gobiiformes > Gobiidae > Lesueurigobius > Lesueurigobius sanzi. The sequence continues at coordinate 2,606 of OMNZ01007309.1, read as the reverse complement.
ACCATCTCCATCTCCATCACCACACCATTCATGTTGTGCTTTCCGTCTGACGTTAAGCGTTTGTTTGCGTTGGACAGGCGCAGGCACTGGTCCGGGACAGTCCGGTGCTGACCAGCGTCGCCAACAGTGCACTGTACCCGCTCATTTATGTAGTACAACAGTTTATGCACTGGTTCCTAATGGGCTACTCCTTAATGCCCTTCTGCCTCTTCTCCTACGACAAATGGCTCGAGGTGAGTCCCGGCTGCGATGGGGTAGAACCAACTAAATCACTTATTCTGACGTGCCTTTGCCTCTGTTCTTGTTCCCAGGTGTATTTGTCGGTATATTTCTGTGGGCATATATGTCTCATCTTAACCTATTTAATAATGCCATACCTTCGTAAGGCGCTGGTGCCGAAGAAAGACCCGAGCTCGAAAAAGCAGGAATAAAGCCACTGCTGGGACTTTCTATGGTAAGAGCTGTTAGAGATGCACCGGTCCAGCTTTTTGGCCTCCGATACGATACTTGGGATTTGAGTATTGACCGATACTATGAGATTTTTTACCAAAAGTAAGATTGTAGATGACATATTTGTTGATTATGTGAAGAAACTGATTTGCAGTGAGTGTAAAAGGGACTTGTCTGTACTACATTAATGTAGACAACTCCCATCATAAAGTGATCTGATCAGTAATGCATTGCACATACATTATACAGGCATTTCTCTGGTATAATAATTGTTTGGGAAGCACTTTACAATACAATACGGCCCGGTAACTCTTAGGTACTTACTGTAGTACATCCTACATACTTACAATGGCATATCTTGCATACCTACTGTGGTACTTCAGTTACTTATAGTGGTTAGTCCTACTTATTAACAGTGGTAAATATTATGTACTTACAGTGATATCTATACCACATACTGTATGTACTGCTGAGTCATAGGTGACTCTTTGGTACTTTCAGTAGTATCTTCTGAATAATTACTTGGATACAGACTAGTAGTTCTTGCACACTTGTATTTCTGTGGTACTTACAATTAACAATGACAAGTAGGTAGTGGAAGTGGTAATTAATGTAACTACTAAATCT
>OMNZ01007268.1:12479-26359 GCA_900303255.1 Lesueurigobius sanzi | reverse complement strand
CTTGTGAAGACTTACAGAAAACGTTTGACCTCTGTCATTGCCAAAAAAGGGAATATAACAAAGTGTTGAGATGAACTTTTGTTATTGACCAAATACTTACTTTCCACCATAATTTGCAAAAAAAAATCTTAAAAAATCAGACAATGGGATTTTCAGGTTTTTTTTTCACATTTTGTCTCTCATAGTTAGAGGTGTATCTATGATTACAGGCCTCTCTCAGCTTTTTAAGTGGGAGAACTTGCACAATTGTGGCTGACTAAATATTTTTTCCCCCACTGTATATACAAAAAGGTCACATGTACAAATACAATACAGTACAAACGGGTTACATTAGTGCAATGATTGTCATATAAAATTGCATATATTTACTTCGGTGATGAAATCTTAATGGGTAGAGCAAGATTAAATGTATGATTATATTTTCTTGATATAGTACAAATATTTGTTCAGAGGGGACATTTGGATATATTGTTTAGTTTTTTTTTTTTTTTATAAATCTGTAAAGATTAATCACCTTTTTTAAGGGTTCAGAATCCAATAAATCAGGCTGCATTTTGATTACATTGTCATTGAAGTTACAATTTTCAAAATAGTTCTATGGAGAAACGTTCAGTGTATCGCACTCCTTATTGTAATGAGTAGGACATTTATTTGATTCCAAGTGAAAGGTTCTATGTTAAGAGGGCAAGCTGGCACAAAACTTGAATATTGAAACAATTGTGTTTTACCTGCAGTGTCTTCCCTTCAATGAAACTTACACACACACACTCTGACAGGAAAAGTGGGAAAATAATGTAATAATAATGTCTTGGGGGTCTGATTGTCCGGGGCTTGGAGGTGCGGAAGGGAAGGTATTTTATCATTCTCTCCTATAAAGTCTATAGTGCCACACAGCTCTGCAAAAATATACTGGCAGAATAGGTTCAATCAATCGATCAATCAAACTTTATTTATAAAGCGCTTTTCATACAAAAATGCAACCCAAAGTGCTTTACAGAATAAAAACACATTAAAAACAGAAACATTCATTTACACAGTTACCAGAACACTTTCTCCCTTTAATGATTTACCGGATCATCAAAAGTAGTTTCAGGATCGTTTGCTCTTATTTTTCAAATTTTTTTTTTTTTGAGTAATCGCCAGATGTTTTGGTGAATGATTTAAGTCACAGATCTGTTAACAGCGCTAGAGAAACACAGCTCTGTGAACAATGTGTATTATTTATTTAATAGATTCATGTTGCCCACAAAAGCAACGGATGTGACGACATTGCAATCGCTTGCATACGGGAGAGGAAATGAAGCATTGACAATAGGGACTCCCATGAAAGAGATCCTGAATCCCAGTTGTCTTGTTAAATAAAGATCAAGTTAATTTGGGACAACCGTCAGTGTGAGTGTATAACTGCAGTGCAGGGCTTTGTGATTCTTCTCCAGATCCTGCTTAGTTTTTACTAGTCTCACCAATTGGTTTAACCATTTTGTTGACTATGTCTTAATACACTCAGTGTTGGGCAAGTTATTTTAAAAATATAATATATTCTATACAGCTTTAAAATGTAATATGTTTGCATTACGCACGATCTGATATCACCAAGTTATTAAGAGTCCAGGGCCAATGTCAAAGTTGTTTGCCCAGGACCAATGTTACAGCAGCCAATCGGGTGAAAAGTTGAGCTGTCATGAAAAAAATTAAGTTTAGGAACAGGGAATGGCCTGCTGTAATTTTGGTTTTGGTTTGTCTGAAAATATACCTAAACCGATCCCTATCCCAAACCTTAAAGATTTCCCTCTTCCTAAACTTAATTTTTGTCATGACATCTCTTGTTTTCAAAGCAGACTGTCCCTCCTGAGCGGACTATCGAGCACAACTGACTCCTGATTGGCTGGCTGTAACATTGGTCCTGGGCAAACAACTTTGACATTGTCCCTGGACTCTTAAATACTTTGTGATATCAGATCCTGCATGTAGCACATATTACTGTTGCACTACTTTGAGTTACTTTTGCGTTACTTTTAGCAGAATATAAACTGAAAAAGGGAGAATAATGCCACTGAGTGTAATCAAAGATTTCCTCTTCCTCAGTCGTCTGCATTCTCTCGTGTTTTGTTTTGACGACAATAGCTACACAAGTCACCACAGATCTTCCTCTACACCAGTATCCAACTTGATTTTGTGCTGCATCTTAATTGGTGGGGAGTACTTAAATTGTAATGACTAATATATGACTGTTTTTTGTTTAAGTAATATATTATATTCCCCAGTTACTGAAAAAAGTAATATATTTATTTTCCTTGCCAAGGAGGCTCTAAGGACAAGGGATGCCCCAGCACTATTAATATTCACTAATTTTCTTTCTTTTTCTTGTGAAGCGATTTGCGATTTTGGGCTATACAAAATACATTGAATTGAATTGAATTCTGTAACTTACTTTTGTAATGAATTACTCCCAACACTGAATACAATGAAGCATTAACTAAACGTTTGGATGGGTCTGATTATTTAACAGAGCTTAAGTATAAAAACACCAAAAAAATTGCGCAGAATACTAGTTTGAAATAAGGTTTTTAATTAATCATTTGCCTTTTCTGCAAAATAGATGAAGAAAATGGTATTGTCAGGTTGAACAAATGCATTTGAACGGTTCGTTTCTCATCTGAGAAATATGTCAAAGCGGCTGGGAAACCATAAATACATGATTCATCGTATTGTTCTAAACTCCCCCTTCTTTCAATATCATCCATGCCACTCAGACAGAGTGATACCTCTTCTCTCGCATCCACGATCTCAGGCTGTCAGAGCAAGCACGTGTGGAGTGGGCGGTCCTCAGCGTGACTCTCTTGCCCCTCCTCCACCGCCCTCACGTTTCCTTTCTCTGCCGCTGCTGGGGATTGTGCGCTCTCTCGAAGCCAAAATATCGCAGGAGATTGGCTGAATGTAGGTCAAGAGCTGCGGCGTGTGCAAACACGAGCCTTGTAAATTCAAAATGTGCCCAAAAACCACCGCTGCATGTAGAACAAAGACGTATGCGCTTCGACGGCTGAAATTAGGTCACGCAGCGCACCCAGGGGGCTCTATTATTCTGAACCAGTCCAGTTTTCTATCCGCGAAGGTGATCCCTGTGAGAATCCTCGACTGGCCCTCAAAAAAACTGGGCCAAGCAGCTGGCCGCATAGTCTATACATTCATGCCTAATTACCGAGTAGACTATACACTAAAGAATGATCCTAATTCAAATCAATTTAATATTTTACAATATATTATTATTTATGCAGTATCTAAAAAGCCCATAGTTCAACATTGAGGTGGGGGTCAACTGAAAACTGCTGGGAACTAACTGTCGAAATGCAGATTTCTAGCCTTAGTTTACAAAGAGAAAGAGTCCAGGCACTCATCTTTTGCAAAAAGCCTTAGTTTATTGATATTCCCTGGGCCAATCCATATGAAACAAAAACTGTCAAGTTCAATGTCTTCTCTGTCATCACACTGTTCACTGTCATGAACTATTGTTCAATTATTTTCTCATTAAGGTGTCCAAACCTGGTGACAATATTCAAAAGCATGTGCATGATTTTGGCCAGTAGGGAGGACTTTCAGCCATAAGAATAATGTGGCAGGTTTGTGAATCCTGTGATCACTATCAAAAAATGATCAAAGAAAACATTTGGCATTTAGAAGTAGAAGTCTATCCTATGAACGCGACCAATAGAGAACTTGAGTATAGTACATAGGCTGATTCTTTACTTCAGCCTACTAGCAAGTACTGTTAGTACAATAGAACTGTATTGAATATTCACTTCAAATCAAAACCAAACCAAATATTTACTATTTGTTTATGTCTTAAAGCCTATTTAGCCGACTGATTTTACAGGATAGAAGCTATTACACAGCTTATAGCATTTCACAAAATAGTCAACCAATTGAGTTTAAAGCCTCATGTTCATATATAATATAATATAATATATATAATAATATATTTTGTGGTCATTTGATGATATAGACTGAGTTTATTGGGATTCATCACAAAGTAAAATATGTTTTTGATGAGGCCTCGTTATTCCTTTTATATTCCTCATTAATTGTTCCTTATTTCAGTTACTGCATAGAGGTGTGGGGCAATGCTTGTAATAGTTTAATAGATCGACTGTATTTGCTACAAAAGAAAGCTACAGTACGAATCATAAGCCGTAAAGGTTAGACGATAGAGAACATACTAGTGATCTTTATGCGAAGTTGAAACTGTTGAAATGTAAAGATTTTGTCCAGTTAAAAACTGAATTGACCATGTGGAAAATCAGGAATAATTTGTTACCGGAACCTACTGTATTTACGAGGAATTTATTTTAATCACACGAGAAGAAAAGGGAATTCTTGTGTACCTTTCTCACGGACCTCACTGAGACAGAGGGGTTTCTTGGTCACTGGAGTCAGACTGTGGAACTCTTTGGAGAACACATTTAAATTGTCTAAAACAAAAGACCAATTAAAGAACATGCAACTTGAAAACTATAAATGTTTATGAATTGTAAATCTAATTGCTACATTTTTTGTTGTCGCTTGGTCATCCATCTTTTGTTATTATCATAAAAGGGGCATGTACCGTAAGACATCTCTTCATCATTCTCCTTTTCACCCATGTAATGCTCTTATGTTTATGTAAGACAGTAAATTACTTCCATGGATGAATAAAAACAAAAAAAAAAACGTTTCTTGAAATCCAAATTATACTAACTACTTGAAAATGCAACTATTTCCTAGTCTATGTTTCCAAGCTTCGCTACAGGCCACAGAGGCTACAATAAACTAGGTCAACCAACTTTTCGTTTAGTTTTATGCTTTACCCTGTGTGCCTCCAAATTGCTTAAAAACATACATGCAACTGCTCACTGTATAATCTTACAAAATAGGAGCATAGCTGCGTGTATTTATCCAAATTATAGCATTGTGGCTGTCTTTTGTTATTGCTACTTCCTATTGTAAGCCACACCCTTTCATTGTCTGCACTGTAAACTCCCCTCCTTTATAACATCCATGAAGGTTTTTCCTAAATGTCTTCACTGTTTTGGCATTCTTTCTGGCAGTGATGCAACCGGCTTATAGGCTCAGCGGGCTTCGACTATATGAAACCAGCGTTACTTGTGTGAGAGAGTGAGAGAGACCTATTTTTCAAAAGTAGCCCTATCCCTTTTGAAAGTAGGCCATTGCAGCGCTATAGCATGTGAGGCTATAGAGGGGACTGCAGTCACCTTCAGAAGGAGAGATGGTGTCTGTGTCTTTGATAAGCATCCTTGATTGATTTGAATGATTTGTTTTGATCATATCAGCTGAAATATTTACTCAAGAAATTCAACTTTTCATACTGTTTTAGTGACATACAATATACAAGCAAAAAGTAGCTTTGGTAAAAATCTACTTAAAGGATCGACTGTATGTTTTGTCCTCCTTCAGTATATTGTAAACCCAGACAATTGTCAGCAAATGACTACATCTTAATATAAAGTATGTAGGCTAGTTTTTGATATCATTTCTGTGACCGTGACCCTGAGAGTTGTGAGACTTGTGTGTGAAGAAAGTTTTTTTATTTTATTTATTATTATTATTATCCAGGATGGTCCCACTGATTTTAAAATGTCTTTTTTTCAGGGGGGTCTTGGTCTGGGCTCCTACTGTACATGTGATAGGGGAAACCAGAGCACCGGGGCGAAACCTACGTGCAGACATGGGGAGAACATGTAAACTCCACACAGACAGGCCCTGCCCGAGGACCCAACCCAGGACCTTCTTGCTGTGAGGCACAAGCACTAACCAATGCATGACCACTAACTATTAATGTACTCATTCCCTCTGTCGTATGCAAAAAAGATCTAGTACAGTGCCTTTTAAGACACATGGTGCAACTTTTCACCCAGTAAAATATACATATACTGTATGCAAGTATTCATTTAATTATAGTTTTACTGGCGAAAAATCCCTCCAGAAACTGTGAACTGGCTCGCCTCTTCTCCTGCCTGACTCGTAACTTTACTGGTAGTGGGACATCACCAGCTCGGCTCCTTGAAGTTGTTGCTGTTTTGCTTCTTTTGACGACAAAGCATAATTTGAGAACCCACTGACAAATTATGTTGAGTTATATAGTCTGTAACCTGAAATGTTTTATGTCTTTAACTAAATCCACAACTGTCACAGGGCTGTACAGTGTAGCCTACATTGTAAGTGTTATGGTGTTATTTCCCTCTAAATGAATGAATTGGCACAATTGGCCCATGTCTTCCTGTGTACGGAGCACTTTTACGCGTGAGTGCGGTGCGTCCGGATGTAGGTTACTTATGTGAAGGTGAGTCAGTCTATAATGGCAGCGTGTGTGCCTTCAGGGGGTGGTATAATGGCCTCATCAAGAACGACTCAAAATAGAAAGTCCTCAAATGCACCCGGGCCACAGTAAAGAGGTTAGTGGTTAAACAGCGCCATCTGGAGTACAAAGTGTGTGGTGCAATTCAGAGTCACTTTTGAAGCCTTTAACAAGCGGGTTTCCACTTATCGCGTTTGACGGGATGAATATCTGTGGCAAGTAGCTTATTAAAACTCTTTTTACAAAAGACAGGTTAAAATAATATGTTTATTTTATAACACAAGTGGCACACAGGGATATAATATGATTGCACAACAATTATCTTGGAAATCTATGTTGCTGTTTGTGTATGTTTTTCTTTAGGTTGTTTTAGTGAAACTTATATATAGTATATATATTATTCTATATTACTATGTTTTTATAGACATTTCACATATATCATAAAATAACAAGCCTATAGACAGGAAATGTATACAACCCTTATTTCAGAGGACAGAAGTAATAACACAACTTTAAACTTGGTCATATAGTAGGAGCATTTTGAATATGCCAGAATCAGTGTTGCCACAATTACCTTGAAAAAGTAATCTGATTACTAATTACTCCCAGTAACTGATTACTTTATTTTCTAAGTAACTAAGTTAGCTTACAAATGACTTTATTAGTTATTATTAGTTTCCACAGCAGCTGCTGACAACAGCTCCGCCTCCAACACAGAAATGACACTGGTCTTGCCAATACTTTATTGGAAGTGCATTTTAACAGAAACATCAACAATTGTTGGTGAGTCGTCCTCAGCAGAAAATGTGACGTGTCACAGACGTGACATCACTCCCTGAGACGCAAGAATAAACCAAATATATATTAAGGAAGGAAACTAAGGAAAATGACAAAATAGGAACTCACTGACTTGGATTAGAATAACTTTAGTCTGATACTGGTTTGGAAATAGTAATGCGTTAGATTACTGGGTACTCAAAAAGGGGGTCACATTAGAGTAACTAGTTAGTTACTGGCATCACTGGCCAAAATTAGCTAAACATATCTCCAATTAGATTAAAGTCAGGGAAACGGCATTATCACTTTATCTTGATGTCATCTTTTTCTTAAAGAGACTACATTTTATATTGTACTTCCATTTTTAACCACTAGAGGGAACTGTCCCTCCGGTTGCAGAAGATTTCAGGAAAGAGCAGGTTTGACTTATAAAAAACTTTTCTATCTGAAATTAGAAATATTGTGATGCTTATGGGCAGACTGTTGCGTGACAGTTAGGTATTATAATCACTACCCATTTGTGTGACTCATTTACACCAGATGCCCTTCCTGACACCATTTATTCATTGCTCCTACACACATACCATTTCGATCTGACAAATTCCACTTGGCTCAAATGAAGTCACTATAAAACTAAATTTGACACCTCCGATTTGTTCATCTTTGCCCATTTCCTCCTTTATTTCACCTAATCATCTGACGTGCTCTCGTCCAATCAGAGCGGCCCTCCGCAGGCTGTTACACTTATGCATTTGTGCCGTAATTAGACGATCACTTCCACATGTGGATCAAAAATTAGACGATCACTTCCACATGTGGATCAAATCGCTGCACCCTTCAGAACCCTCCCCACACCCTCTCCTCTGCTTCTCTCTCTCTCTCCCCCTTCCCCCTTTCCCCCTCTCTCCCTCTTCTCAGTCTCTGTTTCTCTCCTCCCTCCCCCTCTTCTTCCCTCTTCTCACTCTCTTTCTCGCTCTCCCTTCAGTCTCTCTCCCCCCTTCTCTGACTGTCCCCTCTCCCTCTTCTCATTCTCTCTCGCTCTCACCTCCCTTTCCCCCTCTCCCTTCCTCTTTTCACTCTCTCTCTTTCTTTCTTTCTCTCTCCCTCCTTTTACCTCTGTCCCGTTCTGCCCCTCTCTCACTTTCTCTCTTGTCTCACCCCACCTCTCTTCTTTTTCTTTCTTTCTCCCGCTTTGTCTGTCTTTTCCTTTCTTTCTCCCCTCTCCCTCCTTCCCCCTCTCTCTAACCTCTTCTCTTCTTCCTCCCTCCTGTCTTTCCCCTCCCTCCTTCTTTCTTCCCTCTTTCCCTCTCTCTGCTCCTCTCTCTCTGCCTCTCTTCTCGTCTGTTTTTCCCAAGTCTCCCCACAACTGCCCTCTACATGCCCCGTTTTTTCACTCCTGCACCTCATCTCTCGCTCTTTCTTTCGTCTCTCTCTGTCTCCTTTCTCTCTCTCTCCACTCTCTTTTTTTCTTTAGTCTCCCCACAACTCTACCCTCCTGGACCCCCACCCCCTTTCTTTTCTCTCTCCCCTCTCTCTCTCTTTCTCTCCTCTGTTTTTTCTGAAGTCTCCCCACAGCTCATACCCTCCGTGATTGAATTACCATGAGTGCATGTCCCGAGCCAGAATATGCCAGCTTGTTTCGATTAAAACTGTCCTCGTTATAGCCCAGATTTTCCAAATGACTCCGAAGAAAGGTTTGTGATGTTTGCAGGCCTTCACAATTATATATATATATTTTTTTTTAAGTATGGACGCCCTAAGTATCCATAAAACCGTTCTTCTATCAAGCTTTTATTAAACATTTCACACAAAGTACTGCCATGAAAATATTTGGCTTTTAAAAGGTCTGTGCATTTGAGGAACTTTTTATGCAAAAAAAAAATATATATATATATATATATAGTGCATATTTGACCTTTTAATGACCCAGTGGTTTTATGGGTGGCCAGTATGGCACTTTTCATCACAGCAGCAAAGTAAGTCAATTTGACTATTCCTAGATTACTTTTATTGTGTATAAGAGAAAGTCGTCGTCTTTATACCATGTTGTGCGGTAGACACTTCGCCCTTCTTGATCTTGTTCTTTTTTGTCTCTTCAGTTCTTTTTAAAATTTAACTTTTAAGATTGAATCATAGTTTAAGTCTTCGTTACAGCGTTTCTCAGTTGATAAGTTAATAAATTCCATAGACTGCCCACAGCTACCGGCTGATTAAAGTCATTTATCAAAATCTCTCTCTTGGCAAAACCGTAAACACAATTCATGGTGAGCACAGTTTTCAAAGCTATATACTCTAGCTATATAAAAGCTAAATATGTATCACAGTGAAAATAACTTCAGCAACAATATAGGATTGGCTCCCATCATTGTCTGTCCTCTTCAACCATGAAGAAGACTTCTGATTGGCCAAAACACTATCAAAGACAGGTGCTAAATAGCGAGGGCAAACTGAGAAATATCATACAGCCATTTGTGGGTATTTTGCACCTGATTAAACATTTGAAAGTCTTACAATACTACTGCCTCAAATCTGAACTGGAAATGAGAGAATGCTGTTTGTCCACTTTAAGCACATGAGCAAGCGCTTCATAAATGACCCTCTATGTGCTTGATCCAAACACAAGTACAGCAACGACACTACGATAGTAAAATATTGTATTCAATAGCTGAAACATTTGTTTTTGTAAATGTGTAGCAGCGTACCTTACCATATGTTTTGTTGACATGGCTGTGTTGTTATAGGTCATACCACTTTGCTCTGCCACATTCCGTCAGATCTTGGAAGCTAAGCAGGGCAGGGTCTGGTCGCAAATTTTTTAATGCAGGACGGGAGGGGAAATGATGCCGATGGCAGTCTCTGATTGGCTTAAGAGGGTTGAATTCAATCAATCTCAACAAAAATGTCCAATCATCACTATCCTTAAGGTTAGGTTTGGGTTTAGGGTTAGCCAATTAGAGGCCGTGTTGTCCTCGCTCCCCTAGCCAATCAGAGGCATTACTGCCCCTGTCATCCTGCATAAAGTATATTCGTGGCCTGGTCAGTACTTGGATGGGAGACCGCTGCGGGAAATGCCAGGAAGCCTGAGTGAATGTAGTGTGTGAGTGCATGTTGGTGGTGGTCGGAGGGGTCAATGGCGCAGATTGGCAGACTCACTTCAGGGCAGCTGTGGCTGCAAATGTAGCCACAAAAATAACCTCCAAATATGGAGTGAAAGAATAGTGCACAAAGTTGTTAAGCAACTTTGGAAGTCTGGAAAGTGTTATATAAAAATATTGCATTATTATTAATAATCTTGTTAAAAAGTCATGTGTTGTTGTGAGCACATGTAAAACCTGTCTAATCACATGAATACTGCTACTGTGGCCTCAAATCAGCCCGAGCTGCACAAAGATGGATTTTTGTGAGTTTGTAAAATCACAAACCTCGTGACAAGGCACAAGCTAAAAAAAAAACACACAAACTTTCTGTCTGAGCACTGGGCACATTCTCATTCTTTTGAACACAATTGCAAAAAGTAAAAACATCTATATTTGTAAATGCATTTCCATATGAACACATTGATTGAAGAGTGTTAAGTGTTTTGCTGCAGTGTGTTATATCTGCTCCATGTCTGCACAGAGTTTTAGAACAAAGACCACATTCATATTTCATTGTAAAAAATGAATGAAGAAAGTGGTGTGTAATCTTGGCTATGTGTGTCAGAAACGGTGTCATCTGTTGCAAAAAACTGTATTTCTTTTTATATTTCCTTTTTGTTTAGTTTAGTCATCAAAAATAGCTCAAAATGTTGATAGAACAGCCAATAGCAGACGGAATTAACGGCAGAAAAGTGAGAGCAGAGGAGATGTTAATGGCCGCTGACACTGGAGGGTTCATGGCAGGTTCAGAGTGACATCATGCTTGAATTTTGGGGAACATTTATAGGAAAAAGTCTTCGGTCTTCATTGGATGCACATGTCGGGCCCTAACTTTGGCTCCTTTCTTTTCAAACAACCCCGAAGACACAGTGAAGTATGTAAATGCCCTGCTTTTGATTTCTCAATTCAGATTTTAGCACATCTGGTTTGTCCACTGGTGATGAATGTAACTGGATACTTTTCAGACTGTGCCCAAACACATTAGTTTTCTTTAATATAGCCTTTTCTTGTGCTTCTTACGATATGCTAAATGCTGTGGTATAATATTACAGTTAGTACGAGTTCAGTAGTCAGAAGTGATTTAGTACAGGGGTTCCTACACTCTTCAGACTGGGACCCACACAGTAAAAACTAATTCATTATCACGATAATATTAAGCAAAAAAATGTATATATAATACTTGGATTAGTAATACATTTACGTTGTTTACATATCTTGAAATCATCTTCGGACCCCCAGCACTTCGGAAACTACTGAATTAGTGGAGCAGAAGTTATTTGGTTGCATTCTGTTCTTTTGGATTCTATGAAACACTGTGCAGTTTAATCTGTTAAAAAGAATGCAGATATTATTGTTGATTTAAGCATCGAATAAGCCCATAGGCGGCAAGGTGGCAGAGTGGGTAACACTCTTGCCTCACAGCAAGAAGGCCCTGTATATGATTCCCGGACCGTGTGGTAGAGCTGGGCAATTTTTTCTCCCCAAAAAATGTTTATATGAAAAAACTCGATTCACAATTCGATTAGATTTTTTTGCCCCATTTAAAACAAAATAACTGCTTCCTGTAAATATTTCCAAAACACAGTATATATTTATTTTGAGATAAAGTGCATTAATAAACCTTGAACAATTAAATGAAACAACTATTTCAACTTTTCGTTGTCACTGCTACAAAACATTCCAGGCTTTTTAACAAATAATCCACTAAACCTCACATTACGAAGGTCCTACAGAGGACAATACAGCACAAAATGAGTGACGATTGCAAAATGTAAGTGTCGTATGCACGGAATATACACTGTATGGGATAAGAGATCTTTATCTTTGTTAGTTTGTGTTTGTTTTTTATTTAGTTGTTGGTTGGTTTTTCATTTAGGATAACATCCTCTTCGTCTGTTTTTTGTAATGGTCCTTATTATGTTGTTTTGTTAAAAAAAAAAAAAAAAAAAATTAAAGAAAAAATATAACGAAAACAAATCAATTCAACTTGTCAATTCGATTTGAAATGAAATAGATTTTTTTGCACAGCCCTACCGTGTGGGCCTTCCTGTGTGGGAGTTTGCATGTTCCTCCCTGCAGCTGGATGGTTTGCTCCATGTGCTCCGGTTTCTCCCATCACCCCAAAACATGCACAATGTGTTCAGGGCAGTCAACAGACTTGCTGGGGCCCGGGGCAAGAAGATGTCATATGGGCCCCCCACCTTGGACTGCAGCTGCCCACTGCCCCTGGCGGGCATCAAAGGATGGGTCAAGTTTCCATTTCAAAACAATAATCACTCATTTGAGCAGACTCAAATATATTTTCAGTCAATAAATATCAAAAGATATGTTCCCTGGGAAATTCTTTCCACCCACTGGAAATGATTACATGACCCACTTTAGGGTCCCGATCCACCAGTTGAGAACCATTGACGTAAATACTAGTAGTCCTCTGCACTGAACTGTAGGAGCAGCTCAGTGGCAGATTGAAGAAGGAGTGTCACCTCTTTCCTTTGTTGTTTGATTGCACACATTGTTCTTCTGCTCCTAACCTAAGAGCTGCTGTAGCAAGTTCATTTCTCTCCTGTGAGATCTATCTCATCTTACAGTTGATAGATCTTGTTGGAGCATTGGGGTAACAGTGGGTCTAGAGCATTTGTTTGTAGATGTGAATTCAACATCCCCTCAGACTGCTGATGTCAGGAACATACTCTCTGTGTTATGTGCTCAGTGGCTCAGTAAGTAGAGCATCTGAATAAGAATCCAACGGTCTAGGGTTCAGCCCCAGCCCCACCTTCAGCCTCCACCTTAAAAAAGAGAGTAAAGTGCCAGGGAACATAGTGCTGACCCCAGTGGAGAGTGACTGAACAATGATCCATTATAGCAGGGCTGTCCAAACCTTTTTTCATTGTAGGCCACATACTGAAGTGTGTACACCATGACCACAACAGTGGTCAGTGCTATCAAATATTCAATTTGGAGCATTTTGTAGAGGTTTTAGAGCAGTAGTGGAAGAAGTACTTGATTTTTAATGTGTACATACAGGAAAAAATGTACTTAAGTAAAAGTATCAGATTAAATTTGTACTTAAGTAAATCTGCTGTAAGATTGAAGTAAAAAGTAAAAGTATTTAGTATAGTTTAATGTGCAGATTTTTTTTTTAATCCTTTGAATCAAACCAGGTCTAAACCAGTAAACCACTAACTTATGGCTGAACCACGTGTAAACCAGGACTAAACTTTTACTAAAAAGGTCTAAACAAGGTCTGAACCAGGACAAAACCAGGTCTGAACCATATCTATGCCAGGTCTGAACTAGGACTAAACCGATCTAAACCACTAACTCAGGCCTAAATCAGGTCTGAACTATATCTAAGCCAGGTCTGAACTAGGACTAAACTGATCTAAACCACTAACTCAGGGCTAAACCAGGTCTGAACCATATCTAAGCCAGGTCTGAACTAGGACTAAACAGGTCTAAACCACTAAACTAGGTCTAAACCAGGTCTGAACTAGGACTAAACAGGTCTAAACCAGGTCTGAACTAGGACTAAACAGGTCTAAACCAGGTCTAAACTGGGACTAACTAGAAGAAACTAGATTCTTTGGCTGTTCGTCAAAGAGAGGTCACTGTGAAAA
>OMNZ01007268.1:0-12459 GCA_900303255.1 Lesueurigobius sanzi | reverse complement strand
AACAGTGGTCAGTGCTATCAAATATTCAATTTGGAGCATTTTTTAGAGGTTTTAGAGCAGTAGTGGAAGAAGTACTTGATTTTTAATGTGTAGATACAGGAAAGAATGTACTTAAGTACAAATTTAATCTGATACTTTTACTTAAGTAAATCTGCTGTAAGATTGAAGTAAAAAGTAAAAGTATTTTAATCCTTTGAATCAAACCAGGTCTAAACCAGTAAACCACTAACTTATGGCTGAACCACGTGTAAACCAGGACTAAACTTTTACTAAAAAGGTCTAAACAAGGTCTGAACCAGGACAAAACCAGGTCTGAACCATATCTATGCCAGGTCTGAACTAGGACTAAACTCGTAGGCAAAAATTCTTCAGTCACCTACACAAACGTATTGCTGCCAACATAGGACTAAACTGATCTAAACCACTAACTCAGGGCTAAACCAGGTCTGAACCATATCTAAGCCAGGTCTGAACTAGGACTAAACAGGTCTAAACCACTAAACTAGGTCTAAACCAGGTCTGAACTAGGACTAAACAGGTCTAAACTACTAAACTAGGTCTAAACCAGGTCTGAACTAGGACTAAACAGGTCTAAACCACTAAACTAGGTCTAAACCAGGTCTGAACTAGGACTAAACAGGTCTAAACCACTAAACTAGGTCTAAACCAGGTCTGAACTAGGACTAAACAGGTCTAAACTACTAAACTAGGTCTAAACCAGGTCTGAACTAGGACTAAACAGGTCTAAACCAGGTCTGAACTAGGACTAAACAGGTCTAAACCAGGTCTAAACTGGGACTAACTAGAAGAAACTAGATTCTTTGGCTGTTCGTCAAAGAGAGGTCACTGTGAAAAGTACTTATACTTTTAACCCAATTTTAAAAATGTAGTGAAGTAAGAGTAAAAAGTATTCATCCTAAGATTTACTTAAGTACAGAAAACTTGTTTCCACCACTGGTATAGAGTATATACTTTATATAGCACAGGCAAAATGTGTAAAATACAAAAGTAGAATAGTTATAAGAAATGTTTAAATACACTGCATACATAATACTTACAATATCTCACATACAAATAAATGCTGTGCTCTCCATTCAGTAACTTTTTATTTTGTATGTCTCTCACCTGTACAAAAGTATTTGTAAAGCGTCACAGCTGAGTCTAAGCGCTGCCCTGGTGTCACAGTTTCCCCCTCTTGGTTTCCCAGAGCGGAGCCAGCCTGAGCGCCGGGTACAGTATGTTCTTTGTGTTTAGCTTGGTTTAAGACACTGTAAAAAGCAAAGGGACCCCAGCAGGTTTACAGTGCAGGTGTGCTGGCTCCTTCCCCTGTGTGAGCCGGCTCCTTCCCCTGTGTGAGCCAAATTAGCAAACAAAACTATGTGGCTAACAGGAGAGGGGCGGCGGCTTCAGACACTGTCCCTTTGTTTGTTTATGTGTTTGGGGAACAGACCGGGAGATTGTTGTGGAAATGAAGTGTAAAATGGACTCAATTAGACTTTTCTCTAGTTACTATAGTTACTGACTGACACATAGTTATTATCTTTGTCATGACCAGTGGTGGGCCGTAACAAAGTTAATTGACTGAAGTACTTTACTTAAATAGAGTTTTTGAGGATCTCTACTTTACTTGAGTTGTATTTT
The DNA here is from genome assembly GCA_900303255.1 of Lesueurigobius sanzi. Classification (NCBI taxonomy): domain Eukaryota; kingdom Metazoa; phylum Chordata; class Actinopteri; order Gobiiformes; family Gobiidae; genus Lesueurigobius; species Lesueurigobius sanzi. The sequence goes on along the minus strand of OMNZ01007268.1, from coordinate 10,818 downwards.
TGTCGAAAAGTTATTACATTTGACAAACAAATATAATACTTTCTACTCACTGCTGCAAAGTTATGATTCACAACACTCATTTAAAATGAATGTACTTTTTTACTTCATAAACTTTAGTGGAGAGGTGCCCAAAGTTTTCAATTGGCCTTTAAGGCTGGAAAATAGTCCGAAGTACGTTGAAAGCTTGTCACCGGAGGAGCGGCCGCTTATGTAAGGAAACTCACTTTAAGTACAGGCGATCGATTGCGGGACCCATGCAAAATATGTATAATAATAATAATAATAATAATAATAATAATAATAATAATAATAATAATAATAATAATAACATGAAAACTGGAATTAAGGTTAGTTTGGAGAGTGCAGAGTCATGTAGGACTTGTACCACTAATATGCAAGATATATCTAACAGATTTTGTTTTTGGCATCTAATGCTAACAGAAATGTCCCCTAATATCACCCATAATATAATAATAATGGTTTACACTTGTATTGTGCTTTTCAAGCCTGATTACCAAGTTTCTCAAAACGCTAAATATATGAATGCAGCTCTCTGTATAGGCTGGTTTACGATAAGACCTAAAAGATTAACCTTAATACACAATCGTAGGCAAAAATTCTTCAGTCTTCATCTGTACTCTGTAGTTTAAGTGTAGGACGTTTCGATCTTAGTCCAAAGATCGTCATCAGCTTAGTAACGACTTCACACAATAATTTTATGTCATGTCAAACACTATTTCGTTGTAAATAAAAAAATAATCTTGCCAGATATAAACTCAGCACCACAATCTTGATCTCAACTTGGCTCGTTTCATACCAAGTCTCCTGAAAAGCGTGCACACCTGCGACCGATTATGTCCTGGGTTGTTGGTCCTATTTATGCAATAAACAACGCAACACGATGGCATTGTGTTGTTTTTATACGTATTCCAGTTGTTCCAGTCCCAGTCTGCGTGATACACCTAATTTATTATGCACACGTCACATGAATTGGGTCTAAGTTAAAACAAGACAACTAGACATTCAATTTCTGATGAATACCAACGATTCGTTCTCCATCCTGAGAATTGGCGACCAACAGATATAAACAAGGGCGTGGGTGAGTGCCACGGACAAAACCACATCCAGGGCATCCTCCGATTGGCACAGTCAGCTGGAACCTGAGTCCTCCATGTCTGTTGAGGTCTGGATGTCTGGATGGAGAGTGAAATGTTGGCGTCTATCAAAATGTCTACTCTAATTGTCTTGTTTTAACTTCACAAGATTAAATTAACCACTTGGATGACTGAGAATTTACATTTTCTTTAAGTTGAGATATGAGGAAATTTGACTTTATTGTTAAAATTTCAAGTGATGTTTCTTTTGTAAATAATATAACCGTATCCTTTGTATAGTACATGTTATTTTGTCTTTTGAGCTCATGATGAAAGAGTCTGTAATTTGAATATTTGGTGTTTGCAGACATGTGATTGGTAGTGTACTTCTCTCTCTCCTCCCTCAGAGTAGCACCATTCTGTGGTTTCTTGAGTGCGTCGCTGTTGCCAAGAAAGGGCCCCATTTTTGAGCTCTGTACAAGGTTATGAGCTCCCTCTTTTTCCTCTGCTAAAGTTTCCCTCCTCAAACTCTTTGCCCTTTTGTTCAACTCGTCCAACTTCATCTCTTTTCCTTCTTTGACATCTCAAATTCAATCATTTACACAAGAAATCACTATAAATATATTTTTGCACATCTTCTTGTGACTTTTTTCATGTTGTACATCCCAAGTGCCCCATAAGGAAAGGGATTATTTGTATAGTGCTTTTCACAGAGTCATTCAAAGCGCTTCACAAGGGACTTTTTTCTTCTTCTTTTGGCTAATAAAGAGTTTTCGTTTTGGTTCAGTCAGGACTCAGATCTGGTTTGGACTTGATGAAGACCGGATTTTGTTCCAGTTTACTCCTGTTTTAGACTTGTTTTAGATTTTTAGTCCTAATGTTTGTGACTTGAACTTGTTAAGTCTGTACCCATTGATTTTGATTTAATGTTACTCTGACATTTTTTTTTCAAGCCCAGACTGAGCTGGTAGACCAAGATTTGATTTAAACCTAATTGTCCTGGAAATTGTTGCAAAAGTTTTCAAAAAGTATCTGTGGATTGCGTTGTTTTGTTTCACCTCACTCCAAAGCTTCCTCAGGCATGACTGAACCCTGGATGACTGAGAGCTTTGCTTTTATTACTTTGTGTCTTTAGATTCATTTTACAATACAATGTGCTAGGCATTGTGTGTACATGCATACTTGAAATCATTATGTTATCAGTATGCAACACCCCTCACATTCTATGTCTAAAATCCCATTTGTTATTTAATTTGATATATTTTTTATTCAATTTTTTTTTACAAAAGTTTGGTAAATCTTGACATTATTTTGATAACTTTAACTGCATTATGTTTTCGGAGGTAATACTGTGTAGAAGACATAGTCAAGATACAAAAACATAAATAATATGTAAAAAGTAATATTTTCAATATTTTGTGAAATCACAATCGCAAATCAATCAATTGTACACGCAGAATCCTTATATTTATTTTAAAAGGTAATTATAGCCATCTACTGTTTCTGAAAGGTCACACTTCACTGCTGTGATTGGTTAAACCCACCAATCCCTCACTCAGAGCAGGATATGCTGTGTACGGAGTGAGTGGGAAAAGTGTATTTTTAAACATGGAGCTGCATTAAAGGCAACATACCTGATTTTGTCTCTGACATGCTTCTAAAATCCCATTTTTTTCAGTTGAGTTTATAAACACACTTGTGGGTCATTTTTGGGGTCACTGTCGCAGAAATGCAAGAAAATTTGTCTCAAACTCATGAAGTTGACAAAAACGCTTTATATTTAGATGCACAACATTATTTCCCACAAATGTCTGTGTTTACAATATTATAAAGGAGGGCAAAACAAATTTCATTTCACTACTAGGAAAAACAGGTAAAGTGCCTTTATACAAACTAATGATAACAAACAAACAAACAAATACAGTATATAAGGCTAGCACCAAAGTAATAGTTTGTCTAATGGATGAGATCAAGATTCCTTTTTGACCATATAACGCCTGGCCCTACCACTTAATGAAAAATGTCTGCGACTCAACTCGTGCTCACCGGCTTCAACCTTCTTCTGTAAGCTTGTATCAGAGAAACACACACCCTCATCAGTTGACCCAAATACACTGTCCGACAGTGGCCATAAATCTCTCCATTTGGGGTTCAGTTCAGGGTTGTGTCATCAGGTCCAGGTTAAACGCAGGCTGAGAGATGTGATACCTCGAAGCATGATAAGTCAGTATGTATGTTGCAAGACCTTCGGGAATTTTATTTTATGACTTTAGATGGAGGCCAAATACCAACGTGTCACTAAACTATAACTATATATTTATTTACCAGAATGCTGAAAATTTGGTATTCATTTCCTGATTCAAATTTTACCTACAGACGTTTCCGGACCCTCGTACCACACTGTAATAACTAAGCCCCACCCCTGCTGTCTTATACAGTGTATATATATGCTGTCGACACACCCCTGTCTGTAGTGTAAGTAAGCAAGTGAGCAAGTAAGCAAGCATGGAAGAAGTAAGTAGTAAGTAGTAAGTAGCAAGTAAGTATGTCCACAGACATTCTTGCAGTACAGTTGTGCTCATAAGTTTACATAAGTCTTTTTTCCATGTTTCATAGAATATAAATGATAAATGATTTTTTTCCCACTCATGGTTTAGTGGTAGTGCGAAGCCATTTATTGTCAAAGAACTAAGTTTACTCTTTTGAAATCATAATGAAACAGAAACTACTCAAATGTCCCTGATCTAACGTTTACATGACCTTCAACAGCTGCCAGGAAAATTGTTCTGAAACTGAAATACAGGACTCTCTGACAAAATTTATGTTTGTTTCAAGATACACAATATGTAAACATTTGGCTAGTTTCTAGTTGAAAACAGGTTTTATGACTGTAAATGGCTTCACCCAAACCACTAACCATGAGTCGGGGTATATACACTTTTGAACACAACTGTACATGATACAGCGATTTTATTGTGAAACTATATTTTTTGCGATATATTGTGCAGTCCTAAAAGTAAGTAATAAGTAGATAAGAAATCTAGTAAGTTTAAGTAAAACGGTGTAAATTCTCAGTCTTCCAGGTGGTTTAAGAGCGTAGAAAACGCTGAAGAGTATGGTGCGCCTGCCCTAAACAGACATGGAGGACTCAGGTTCCAGCTGTCAGCATCTGGTACAGAGCCCTTCAAAGAATGCTCTGGACATGGTTTGGATCCAGGCCATGCTCTTTTAGAAGTTCACCTTCTACAGTAGATCTAGTGTGGACATATCCGATAGATGTCATCATCACAAAAAACTGCCACGAGGATGTTCCCTGGATAGAGAGTGAAACTTTGGCATCTGTCAAAAACAAAACAAAAAGTAAATCCAGCTGCATTGTTTTAAACCTACAAGATCTAAGGATCTAAGGTAAGCAGGGCGACAATGACCCAGATGATAGATCGGGTCATCCAATAGCCAAAAAGTTGGTGGTTTGAATCCCTACTCCCGCAGGTGCGGATTGCCATTGTGTCACCCACCACCTGTGTAAATGTAGTGTGGAAGTGGTTGGTGGTGGTCGAAGGGGGCTGATTGTGCAGATTGGCAGTCTGGGGCGGTATGGTGGCTGTGTGGTTAGCACTCTTGCCTCACAGCTAGAAGATCCTGGGTTTGAATCGTGAACTGGGCAGGGCCTTTCTGTGTTCTTCCAGTGTCTGTGTAGGTTTCCTCTGGGAAATAAAGCACTTACTTACTGACTCTCTTCCGTCAGTCAACCCCAGGGCAGCTCTGGCTACAATAGTAGCTTACCAGCATTTTTGAAAGAGAAAACAGAATGTAACAGCTGTTCAAGATGTACAATTTATATCCAATCTAGTTTTAATTATAGAAGCAGTAGTAGTAACAATTATAGTAGTATATTACTGCAGAGATTTACAGTCACCATCATCGACTCTCTGTTCTCTTGACCAACCTCTGCACTCATGCTCAGTGCAATTCCCTGACACAGAAACACAAACACTGACAACCTATGACCCTCCTTACTCTCTCGCTCTCCCATTCCTGAGGTGAAGTGTGGCTGTACTCCAGATGCTTACAGCAGCGGATCACTGAGGTGTCATGTATGTGACCCACAAATGGCCCCTACGTGAAGTGTAAAAAAGGTGTTGAAGAATGTTGAAAATTCAGTCCAGATATGGACATTTTTCATGTGTGTAAAGGACATAAGCTCCATGAATAAGTGGATATAGTTTTGTCTGGGGCGTGGAGACATTATTACCAAAACATTGTCATTTATTAGCATTACCTTTAATTAAAGAAAGGGCCATTACTTAGCATGAAAAATCTGTAATGAAAACAGAACTTTTCTTTTTTTCGAAATCAGTCCAGTCTTCAACCGTGTAATGTATTTCCTTTGTTGGACCATTCCAAAGTCACATTGAAGTGATTCAACAAGTAACGTTTGGCAGTAGAGCATAAAATGGTCACACCTCAAAACCATGTTTACAAAAATACATTTCATATTAATTGGTCCATAGAAATTTCAGGGAAAGTTTTTATGAACTGTGTGGTAACTTATAAAACTGACAAATGGACAGAGGGTGGGCATCAATATTGTCCAGCTCATACATGAGAACGCCCCAAACACCCGGTTTTAAAAAACATTTCAAACTAAGAGTAGGAACCAGTACATGTATATTGAAAAAACGATTTCTCTAATGAACATTACGATATTTCAACACTTCATAGTTCAGAGCTTGTGTAGTGCACTCGAACAGGAGTTCTCTGTTGTTGAATCTAGAGCCTAAAGGTCTGGCTTAAACAAGAGTTCAGCAGGTGACGTCTTAATCTACGATGGTCAGTCCAGTGGTTCTCACTTGGCAACGGGACCTCTCTTCTGGACCCTCTTCAACCCATAACAAGACGTCATTTTATGTTAATGCTCTGATCCCACACCCAGATCACGACTGCTGTCCCAACTCCAATCCTAACCAATCTTAGCCCTAAACCTAAATTTAAGACCCATGAGATAATAACGCCTAACCTTAAGGACCCAGGAGAAAATGGCGACGATACTCTGAGCTACACAGCTGCTACACATCGGTATCTCTGGTGCGTAGAGGTGCTGCTGTTCCCCGATTCTCCCTGATGCTCCCGGGGGAACAGCCGGACTGGGGAACATAGGTACCGAGGAACAATAGCGCCTCTAGACACCCGAGGTATCTATGTTCCCTAGCCACTTAGCTTGGTGTATCTTAGCAGTTTTTTCCCCTATGAGTTAAGGTTAGGGCTAAGGTCTAAGGTTAGGGGTTAAAATTAGGAGGGTTAAGGTTAGGGTGAGGGTACGGGGTTAGAGTGATAGTATCGGGGAACATAGGTACGCACACCACAATATGCTAGTCCTCCAGCTGTAGGTTCTTCCGACTGAACCTATAGCACAAGATGGGTGTCTGGGTGCTGGGCTGTGGTCATCCGCTGCTCCTGAGTCCACTTTAACCTTGCACCAGTTCGAGTAGCCTAATGGTTTTATTAAAGTCAAATGTATTATGAACAGATACAAGACTTGACTTATGAACGTGATTTTCCTTGGATAAACTCGCTCCAGACGTGTCCTTTGTTGTATAGCATTAAAAACATATTCTTACGGCTGGGAACGGCTGCTTATCCATTCATGTATTCATGCTCCCATATGGACCAGCCCTGAGCATCTGAGGACCAGGAGGAGGGCTGTGTGAGGTTCAACCATAGTTTACAATCAAAACAAATGTAAATGTCTATTGTATATGTGTTAATAGCAACAACGAGCCTATTGTTTATGTCTGCTGCTATGAATTCAGCCTTTGAAACACCCACATATTGTTTTACTTGAGTTATGATTTGTTTTTGATAGCATCCACAAATTAATAAAGTAACAGGCCTTTTATTTACATGTGATTTCATCATGTCTTTGAAGCACCCGTATGTGATGATTATGATGAAATTCTTCTTGTAGAGTAAACTAAAGAGACACTTCTGATTTTCTGTTGTTTATAATGAAAAAAAAATATTGCAAATCTAGAAGAAGAAGAAGAGCTTTATTCATATCCATAGTGCCTTTCACAAAGCGCTTTACATGGGACAATTTACATTCAGTCCAAACACGATGGTGGTAACCAGCTGACAGAACAGACAGGGGCTGCCCACATCTGGCATCAACGGACCTTCAGACCACCACCATGCACTCACACACAGACATCATTCATCCTGGTCTATTGTACTTAAACTATTTAGCTGTTACTCAATGTTTTTGAAAATCTTTTTTTTTTTTGCTGAAATAATAACAAAAAAGGAAAACAATAATTCAACATTACATTCTCCATCTACACTGGTTGCAATTTCGAGTAATATTCATTCAATATGATTGAATATTATTTGACAATTAACTTGGAAAAATGCAGGCTAGTATTCTCCAAAGCATACAAATTGCATACATGCATTACAGATACAAAAAGAAGCTACAACTTAGCTCTGTACTACTTACTGTATATGACAAGGATCCAACTGGCTAACCGGAGCAACCACAGAAAATACTTACTTTACTACATTTACAGGTCCAATTTGGCCTCTCTCTGGAGCCCTGTGCATGTCGTATGTTTGCTGACACTGCATGACTAGCTAGTAGCTAAGATTGAATCTCCAACCACTAGTATTTAGTTCATACTAACTTATCGACTATTCAATTTGTGCAACTATGCCAACAAACTCTGAAAAAGCTGGATTGATATTACAGTGAAATTTCATTAGCACAGTTACAATCAATCTGGAAAGACGCATCATCATTTTGGGGGATTTTTGCTGCTGATTGGATCAAGTGCTCCTCATTTAGCCGATCACAGCTAGATTCTCAAACGTAGCTAAACAACAAAGCACTAAAGTAACTAAATATCTCGTCGTTGTTTTTTTAAATGTTACTCATGTTTGTTTTCCGTGTTGTTCATTAGTATCAATAAAAGTGCTTGTTGTTATCAAAAAAATAAAACCTTTCCAGTCACGGCAATACTGCAACATGATTGGTCCGAAACGTCTATAGATCTGAGCCTGGACATATCAGTTTCAGCCTCCCAAGATGGATTATAAGCCACACTGAAAATTTTGAACCAGCTTGTAATGCGCCAATATCTTCTTATTCCTTTTTTGAACATGTTTGACATGATTTGACACATTCATTCAAAGTTTCTTTTGTCTCGTTTTTATCAGTGTAAAAGTGTATTAATCTGGAAAGGTCTGTTTTCTTTTCTTCTCGATTTTCATTACGTCATTCGTGGAAGGCACCGTTAATAAAAATCGCAGAGAGAAATGAGAACTGACCTAATGTGTTTAACAGTGCGTGAAAATGTAGAAACCATGTCCAGCTCCAGATTTCAAAACATTATTGTAGCGTAATCCTCTGCTCTGTCTGCGTTTCCCTCCTGCGTATACAATAGACGGCTGTGGATTCACTGTAGGGCCGATCAGAGAAACAGTAGCGGAGCATTTAACTGTCATTGGAGAGGCAGGTAACATGGTCCTCCGAGATCAGAGGAGCCAGGTCTGATCTCATCACGGATCGAATGGCCGCACAATCGCTCCTGACAAAGAAAAGAGAGAGTAACTACATCACTGCTGAAAATAAACCTTTGTGGCAGTTGAGCAATGATATTCACTGCTTCAAAACATTTAAATCGAGGCTTTTTAAGATGGCACAATCTGGAATAGGATGGACAATTTAGACTATTGGCGTTAAGTTTAACCAGGGGAGAAGGAAGTTATGACGATAGTTGCATGGATGAGGAAAAAAGTATCATCCACATTTGAATGACGCACTACAAATAAGCAGTTCAACTCACCATCTTCTTTTTAAACTTCAAAATCCATAAGTTGCCTAAAATAATTTTGTAAGATTTACCATAGCCCTGTTTTAGTCCCTCACTAAGTTCACACGATGAGCAGAACCGATTTCATGGTGCATGTAGGGCCTGCTGTGCACATGTATCGAGGACTCTGGACAAGAAAGTAATGTAGAGAAAAAGGCTCATGGGCCACACACACTTTTTTTAAAATTATTTTTTAAACTTTTAGGACTAAACCAAGAAGAATCTAGGCCGAAATGTAAGGTTGAATCAGAAATGTACAGGTTCAATCAAACCAGGATAAAAGTCTGTCCCAAACAAGACCACAGCTTTAATAATAAAGGCTTTTTAGAAAATGTAAATAGAGAATTGTAGTGTGGGAGGAGAGCGTTCTTTGTTTTCCTCTTAAGGACCACAGCTTTATTTGGTATAGGCTACTTGTACTGTTTCCATAACAAGTAGTTCCCTGTAGTGCTAGGCTTTCCCATGGTGGGGGAAACTCAGCTCTTGCACCCACAACAACTACAATGGAAGCTGTTTTAAAGTGGTACGTACTAATGTTCCACGTTATTGATGTTCCCCAACATCGTTTAGTTTAATGCTTGCTTTAGAGTTTTTAAGTCTGCAATGCATGCCATGAGGTAATACTGAAAACAAATAGGTCACTGTTCTTTCATGAGTTTAATGACTTGTCAAAGATCCAAACAACCAAAACTATTTTGAAGGCAGAAGCCCAAGCTATTTTTAGACATTTTTTCTCAGTGAAGCTGAAATATGTGGCAGTTAGCTTAGCAAAACTTTCGGTTGTCACTTTGATTGGTGCTGGTTGTCACATGTAAAAAGAGGCTGGTCGGCCTCACAGTCCTCACACTGAATTTCTCAGAAGATGTACATCTGTAAGATTTTATTAATTTAAGAAAGAAGCCTAAAGTTTCAATACAATAACATCTTCTGTCCAATTCTGTTCAAAACTTACATTCTTGTTTTTCAACTGTTAGAATGTAATAGATATTATTGTTTTTTAAGTACTTCTGGCAATTTGAACTCCATTGATTTGAAAATGTCGCATTGCTGATTATTATCAACCTTGATGATGAATTACGAGATCTGAACTTTCAGTCTCACAACAAATCCATCTTGAAAGGCGGCAGCTGATTGGTGCGTCTCGTTACAACCAGTGGATCGGACCAATGACATGCTGCTGTGTAGCTTGGGGCGGGATATGTACAGTTGGCCCCGGGCAAAACATGGCTACCTCGGAGGATTTCATAGATGCCGCAATTGACTCTGTTGAAATGTTGAAATACCGACCATTTCTCGTTTAAAAAACTCTCTGCAGGTCATTCACTAGCTTCCCCCGTGTGGTTCTGGGATTTTTACTCACCGTTCTTGTGATCATTTTGACCCCACCGGGTGAGATCTTGCGTGGAGCCCCAGATCGAGGAAGATTATCAGTGGTCTTGTATGTCTTCCATTTTCTAATAATTGCTCCCACAGTTGATTTCTTCACACCAAGCTGCTTACCTGTTGCAGATTCAGTCTTCCCAGCCTGGTGCAGGTGATTTTGTTTCTGGTGTCCTTTGACAGCTCTTTGGTCTTGGCCATAGTGGAGTTTGGAGTGTGACTGTTTGAGGTTGTGGACAGGTGTTTTTATACTGATAACGAGTTCAAACAGGTGCCATTAATACAGGTAACGAGTGGAGGACAGAGGAGCCTCTTAAAGAAGAAGTTACAGCTCTGTGAGAGCCAGAAATCTTGCTTGTTTGTAGGTGACCAAATACTTATTGTCCACCATAATTTGCAAATACATTCTTAAAAAATGTGATTGTGATGCGATTTTCTGGATTTTTTTTTCTCATTTTGTCTCTCATAGTTGAGGT